>WBNM01022776.1:35905-61846 GCA_013399055.1 Ramphastos sulfuratus | reverse complement strand
GCTGTTGCACGGGGAAAATGCTTTTGTGTTACACTATCCCTTTCTGGGTCACGCTTGGAAAACTGCTGGGAGCAGCCAGAGCTGCAGCTTTCTGTGTCAGCACCTGGGGAACCCCACTGGGAAACCTGGCATGGGCCCTTCCAGCAAACTGGAGGAGAGTGCCTGGCTGGTTACCCAGCCCCAGTGTGCTGGCTGATATATGCAAAACTGAGAAGCACCTCACAACCCTGTTCTAGGGAAGGCACGAGTGTCTGGAGGAGAGGGGAGCTGGTGATCACTCCAGATTTCCCTGCCCTGGCACGCAGGGTGCTAGCAGCCCTGCACTGCAGGAGTCGGGCCAGCTCCCTCCCTGCTTGCCAGCGCTTGCAGGCAGGCTCAGCTCTGACCTCAGGCTGCTGGCCTGTGTCAGGGAAACCACCAGATTCTGTCCTCAGAGAGATGAGAGTGAAGGGGAAAAACCCTTTTCCTATAGCACTCCAGGGAATCTGAACATCTTGGAGCAAACCAGTCCTTGTGCCCCAGTTTCCCCATCTGTAAGAGAAAGATTGTGTTTTCTTCCTTCTGTGGGAAGGGGTAGAGGGTTATAAAAATCACAGAATCATAGAATCAGTCAGGGTTGGAAGGCACCACAAGGATCATATAGTTCCAACCCCTCTGCCATGGGCAGGGACACCTCACACTACATCAGGCTGTCTAGAGCCTCATCCAGCCTGGCTTTAAACACCTCTAGGGATGGGACTTCCACCACTTCCCTGGGCAACCCCTTCTGGGGACTCACCACCCTCATGCTGAAGAACTTCTTCCTGACATCCAGGCTGAATCTACCCATTTCTAGCTTTGTTCCATCCCCCCTAGTCCTAACACTACCTGACAGCCTAAAACCTTCAGATACTGAAAGGTGACAAGAAGGTCACCTCAGAGCCTTCTCCTCTCCAGACTGAACAGCCCCAACTCCCTCAGTCTCTCCTCGTAGCAGAGGTGCTCCAGCCCTCTGATCATTCTCGTGGCCCTTCTCTGGACACCCCAGCCCAGACACAGACACGAAACAACAAACTTTCCAGTATCAAAACCCACTGTATTAGGACACTGATTCGAAGTGCTGTGGCGCTGGCCTTGCTTTCGCCTTGTGCCCCGAAGCCAGCAGCGAGCCTGGGCACCGCCGCGTCCCTGCCGAGGGGGACGCGAGTCCTGCGGGTGAGCCACACAGAAGGGTGACCCACGCTGATGCCTCCTGGGATCCTGTGCAGGCTGAGTGTGTGGGACTCAGATGATTGCATTTTTCTTTGTGACGAGGGTCTCCACCTCCTTCATGAAGCGCAGGCACAGCTCCTCCTGCCACGGCAAGGCCACGCACTGCACGGCCACCGGCAGCCCCACGCTGCCACGAAAAGCCTGCAGCACAAACAGAGAGGGAGAGGACAAGGGGGATGTCCAGGTGTGCTGGTTTGAGGCTAATTGGAATATTTTAATAGAGAAAACTATATTATAGGCTGTGAAAAGGAAACAATGGTGATGTCTGCTTCACTCATAGGCTTGCTGACNTGTAAATATTCCTGTCTGTTGTGTGTATCTCTGCTTGTATATTGTGTATATCTCTGCTTGTATATTGTGCTAAGCTGTAAATAGAGCTTCAGTCCTTAACTTCCAGCCAGCTGAGCCTAGTCTGGGTGATTTTTATGAAGTGTGGGGGGTGGGTAACTCCCAAACCATCATACCAGGGGAAGGGATGGGGATGCTTGCATCCCTGGGGACTCTGGTGCCACTCACCTTGGCCATGGTCCGGTCCCACCAGTCCTGAAAGTACCCCTTGTAGTCCTTCAGCTCCTCCTCATCCTCGTCAGTCACCAAGGTGACTGGGACCACACCAGTGGGGAAGTCCAAGGCATTGTAGAGCATGGTGTAGCTGACTGCCACTGAGGGAGAGGGGTTACTCACAGTGCCAGCTCACTGCAGAGAAAGCCTTTGCCCCCCTCTGCCTATGTGAGCTTCCAGCTAACAGGGCACCTGGGAAGTCAAGGGCTGCAGGATGGAAATCTGCCCCTTGGCTCCCATATGCACCACAGGGAGGGTCTTGGATGTGTCCCACCAGCTGGGGCTAAAGCTGTCCCAAGAGCAGAGCTCTTCCCACCACTGGCAGTGCCTTGGGGGTGTGAGCAGAGGAACACTTCTGAGTGCTGGAGGTAAAGGTCCCCTGTTGGCAGTCCTACCTGAGAGCTTCTCGGGGTAGCCAATGCCAAGAGCTGGGCCCAGCATGGGACAAAGCATGACATCCAGATTCAGGTTTTTCCACTGGGTGATGAACTGGTGGCAAAACTCCTGAGGAGGAAACACGCTGGTGGAGTGGATGTACTGCCCCATGGATGCTGACTGAGCCTCTCCTTGAGTGGCCCTTCCCCAGGAGTAGCTATCAGGCTATGTCAGGCCTGATCCTGCTAAAATCCACCAACCCTTTGCCAGCAGCCTTCTCAGCATCCAAAGCATCCTTCCCTCTGCTAAAACTGGAGTGTGGGAAAGATAAAACACAGAGGCACATGCCAACCTGGGACATGGGCATGGGTCTTGAGGAAACCAGAATGGTAATAAAGGCAAGTCTGCCATAGCTGAGGGCCTATATTTTTAAGTGCAGGACTTAAAAATTCAAATCTGATTTGAGATCATGAATGTGTCTGTGTGACACCCTAACATCTGAGTGTGTTGAGAACTTGCACATCCAAGTAAGATTTGTTGAGAAGAGACATGTATTCCTACATCCCATCACTAGTGACTTAATCATCTCCTAACATTCCAACCCTACCATTCTATGATTAATGGGTACTGAATCTGGCTCTTCCCAAACAGAAATGAAACAAAAGCTATCTAACCTCAAATTGCAATACTTTACCTCAATTTCATGATGAAGACTCCAGACTTCATCCACTGTGCTGAAAAAAAAACAACAGTGAAAGGCACAAATATTAATCACTAGGGAACACCACTTGTGACTGGGCACCAACTGTGCCTTGGAGGCACAACACGAAGCACACCTGCTCTGCTGTGGGATGTGAGTCTTTCCTCACCACTAACTATCCATTACTGACATAGTAGCAAAGAGCAAGTCTCCTTCTCTGTGCATGTACCTTCTCTTTGTCTCACAGGGTCCCTACCTCATGGCAGGATTGATGCATTAACCAGTGCTGAAGCTGAAACTGTGTTTCATTCCTACAAGCTTCATTGCATTCCCATGCAAGAGGCTGTGAGCCCCTGCTCTTATTCCCTTCATCAGTACTAGAAGAGTTTGCCAAACCCTGCAAGGCTATGGTATTGACATACACTGCTCTTGCTTTGCTCCCACCCTTCTGTTTTTCCCAGATGTGTGCAGCTGGAGCAGTATCCCTAATGCAGCAAACACTGCTGCTCTCCAAAAGCAAATCTTCACATGTGTGCCCAGGCTCGGATTTACTCACTTTGCTCTCATACTGTCTAGGACAGCCGACAACCGAGGCATCTGAGAAGGAAAAGAAAATAATTTAAGTTAATCCCAAGCCTGTCCTCTGAGACAGCTCTGTCACAAATATAAGATGTTAACTGCTCAGGCAGGACTGGTGGATTTTCCCCAAAGCAGGGAGAGGATGAACAGAAGCAACTCTGTTCCAGTTTGGAGATTAGAATCACACAATCAGTCAGGGTTGGAAGGGACCACAAGGATCATCTAGTTCCAACCCCCCTGCCATGGGCAGGGATACCTCACACTAGAGCAGGCTGTCTAGAGCCTCATCCAGCCTGGCCTTAAATACCTCTAGGGATGGGGCTTCCACCCCCTCCTTGGGCAACCCCTTCCAGAGTCTCACCACCCTCATGGGGAAGAACTTCTTCCTAACATTCAGCGTCCAGTCTGAATCTAGATTTCTGAATTTCTAGTTTTCTTCTGTTCCCCCTAGTCCTGTCACTACCTGATAGCCTAAAAAGTCCCTTCCCAGCTTTCTTGTAGCCCCCTTAAGATACTGAAAGGCCACAAGAAGGTCACCTTGGAGCCGCCTCCTCTCCAGACTGAACAGCCCCAACTCCCTCAGTCTCTCCTCATAGCAGAGTAGCTCCAGCCCTCTGATCATCATTGTGGCCCTTCTCTGGACACCTTCCAGCACATCCATAGCCCTCTTGTAATAGAGGCTCCAGAACTGGACACACTACTCCAGATGAGGTCTCATCAGTGTGGAGTAGAAGGGCAGGATCACTTTCCTCACCCTGCTGCCCACACTTCTCTTGCTGCAGCCCAGGCTCTGGTTGCTCTCTGGGCTGCAAGATCACACTGACAGCTCATATTAAGCTTCTCATCCACCAGCACCCCCAAGTCCCTCTCCTCAGGGCTGCTCTCAAGCCAGTCCCTGCCCAGCCTGTATTGGTGTTTGGGATTGCCTTGACCCAGATTTCTCTAAGCACAGCCAGGAAGCACAGACCTCTCTACGACAAAGCCTTAAGGCAATGTGAGACAAGTTAGTCACTACCTATTGCTTAACTCCATCTATGCTAGAAAGAAATGAACCTTACAAAGGGTTTGACAGTCCAAGAGAGGGCAGTTTTTAGCCAGCTTGGTGTCTTCGACAACCAGAATAACAGCTCAATGCCACTTCTCTCCAGCTCCCCATTGCTGAAAGAGAAAACAATGTTTAGCTCAGCAGCATTAGAAAGCACTCACAGCAGATCAGACTTCACAAGGCCAATCCCTTTGAACAGCAATATCTAACTGACAAGAAAAGGTTTGCCCCTGCTCATCTCACAGTCTTTATAGGATACAAACACCCTGTATCCTTTCATTTGTGAAGACACAGGGTCTGGCTGGCTCGCTTGATGGTAAGCTCCCCCCTAAATCCCAGTGCATATCACCCACTACCTACATCCAGTAGACCTGCTAGCTGTACCCCTATGACAGCCAGACTTTCATTGAAGAGCACCAATAAAACCAAACCATTGCAGGCTATACTCACAAGTTCCTGATAAAAGAGACACCTCCATCTGAAAACATTCCCCTAATGCAGAAGTTAAAGACTGCGTAGTCCACATTCATGAGTTCAAATGGCACCAACTGGAGGGACAACAGAAGAGTCAGCACCACAAGTAAGCTGCGTGGGACAAGCCATTGAGGGCTCACAATGGGCCAAGTTGGGCTGAGGATTTCCTGAGAAGCCCTCAGGAAAGCCTCCAGCATCTGAGGCCACCAGGTCATAGAATGGTTTAGGTTGGAAGGGACCTCAAAGATCATCTAGTTCCAACCTCCCACCATAGGCAGGGACACCTCCCACTAGAACAGGTTACTCAAGGCCTCATCCAACCTGGCCTTGAACACCTCCAGGGAGGGAGCAGCCACAACCTCCCTGGGCAACCTGTTTCAGTTTCACCACCCTCACTGGAAAGAACTTCCTAACATTCAGTTTAAATCTGCCCTCTGCCAGTTTAAACACATTACTCCTCATCCTCTCATTACAAGACTCTGTCAATAATCCCTCCCCAGCCCTCCTGTAGACCCCCTTCAGATACTGGAAGGCCACTCCAAGGTCTCCTGGAGTCTCCTTCTCTTCTCCAGGGTGAAGAGTCCCAACTCTCATAGCCTGTCCTCATAGCAGAGCTGCTACAGCCTCCTGAACATCTTCCTGGTCCTCTTCCAGAGGTCCAGTTTGATGTCCTCCTTGTGTTGGGGGTTCCAGAACTGCACATGGTACTCCAGATGGGGTCTGAGGAGAGCAGAGTAAAGGGGGAGAATCCCCTCCCTTGCCCTGCTGGCCACACTGTTCGTGATGCAGCCCAGCACTCTATTGCTGTCTGGGCTGTACTCACACTGCAGGCTCATGTTGAGCTTTTCATCACCCCAGACCCCCAGGTCCTGTTCCTCAGGGCTGCTCTCAGCCATTCCCCACACCCAGCTTGGAGCTGTGCTTGGGATTGTGCCGACCCAGGTGTAGGACCTTACACTTGGTCCTCTCCATCTCATCCATCCATCCCTGAAAACACTATTTCCCTTTGATTATCAACAGAAGGGTCAAAAGATACAGGATGGGCTGTCCAAGTATCCCCAAAGTCCAACACTCCCTCCAAAACTGGCCAGGAATGTTAGAAAACATAAGTTTGTGCTTCCCACTTCACTCCTAACCCTTGTGTAAGTGAAAGGGAAAGAGTGCACCTATGATCATGCCTCACACATGGATTTAACTTGCTAAAACAGCAGAAAGGAGGAAGGAGACAGTCTCTGCTCAGCATCCCAGAAACCTGAGACCCTACAAATGGGTCTTGGTCAATATGGTGTTTCTTGGCTGTAAGAGATCTGCCATATGCAACTTCCCCCTACCCCCGCCTTTTTTTCCCCCCCTCCTTAGGTCCTTGTTTCCAGATACAAAACCAGAAAGTGTCTTTCCATGCATCATGAAGTAGATCTGTGGAGCTGCCTGCTAAAGGATATGATGCAGAAGAGATGAAACTGGCTTGAGAACAGATCAAATAAATGCTTGGCAACAGCTCTTCACAGTCATTGGAGAGAAGTGGTCCATCATGCTCAGGAAACCTGCTGAGTTGACAGTAATCATACACCACCAGGACTGCAAGCTCCCTGCAGGCACTGCCTCAGAACCCAGATTATGCAGTATCTAGCACAATGCAGATCTCAGCCAGTATGTGAGCACTACAGACAAGTCATACAGGAGTGTGCCTACTCCCCAGCACGTGTTATTTGGCTCCCTTTTGTGTTTGCCAGTACCTAAAGAGCACTGATATCTTGCTGAGAGGAGAAATCAAGTCACAACCTGAAGAGTTTCTCTTTTCCAAAAGCTGCTATCTACTTTCATCAAAGCTGTAGGAAGCTGACTGGATTCCAGGTCCCCTTTCCTTGCCAAATTTGTTCTGATATTCACCCAAGTGTCCTAAAGACATGGTAGGTAGGAAGAAAGGAAGAACAGATGCCACACAACTACTGGGCTCACGCAGCACCCTACCGTGTGGCCAGCATCCTCCAACATCTCCTTCACCTCGCGAACAGCACGCCTCATGGCTGGGCTTGGCATGGTGAAGAAATCCGTTTCGTAGTAACCTATGCGAAGGGGCCGTGTGCCAGAATACACCTGCAGAGCAAGGGAGAGTGCCAGCTGGAAGGATGGCTGTGGTATCAGAAGCCAACAATACACCCGTGCTACACAGCGGGTCTGGAAAGCAGCACTTCTCTCACTCATGGGTCACAGGACAATGCCCTCATGAGCCACTGCCATTTTCAGCCTGAGCACTGGCACCTCTTCTCAGAGATCTTTGCTCTCTTAGAGGTCCTTTACCTCTTCATTGAAGGGGAGGGGGGGCACTGTGCTGTCCAGGCTGAACATGTCCTCGCACAGGAGTGCCCGCATGCACAGCGCGAGGCTGTCCACGTCTTTGGCCATTGGCCCCACTGCTGCAGCCACTGGAAGAGACCAGAAGAGAGCATTCAAGGCTTGAGGTCTTTCAAGGGCATGTCCTGCAAAAGTAGGACATTTTGGCATTGTTTTGAATTAGTCCA
Source organism: Ramphastos sulfuratus (assembly GCA_013399055.1). Taxonomy (NCBI): domain Eukaryota; kingdom Metazoa; phylum Chordata; class Aves; order Piciformes; family Ramphastidae; genus Ramphastos; species Ramphastos sulfuratus. Next base: position 54,339 of record WBNM01022776.1, on the reverse strand, counting down.
GTGCTGGGAACAGTTCCTCTTTGTGAACTGGTCTGGAGGTGCCTACAAATGTCTTCCCACCAGCAGGCCTGTCATTATGGACCTGGAGGTATTACCCACCAATATGTGTCCCGGTGTCTCCACTTCATGATTTGCAGAATTAAACAAAAAGCTTTATTGACCAAGACACAGGGACAGCATAAGATACCCTTTCTGACTGCTAATCCCAGCTCCCATGAAGGAACAGCCGAAAACACAGCAACCATCTGGGTCAGAAGTGTGTTGAGCTTTGTGTTGTGCTGCTCCTTTTGGCTCATGCATATTCCAGTTTCGCAGGAACCTTGCTATAGGAGTGGCTCTCTGACAGACTCCCTGTTTCTCTCTGCCCACAGCCAGCTGAAGGTCCTTCTCACCCCTGCCCTACTCCCCTCCCTGAAGGACAACCATCAATTCCTACCTGCTTTCTGCCCAACGACACCTGCGACGACTCCTTTTTTACTGCAAAGAAAAGAGAGACAGAAAATACATCAGATGAATTGTTTTCATGGAAGGGAAAGGCTTTAAGCAGTAGCAAATGGTAATGAAAGCACTGACCCTCATTTGCAAATTAGAGGTTGGCAGAAGGAAGGCCCAGGGGGAAGCCCAAGAGAAACCCAACCTAGGCCAGAATGATTTATGTCCTGTCAGTCAGGAACAACTACTCCCTTAGCATGCAGATGGACACTTTCCCCTTCTCCCTTCTGGAAGAGCTAATGCTTTCCTCAATACAGGCCCCAGAAAATGTCTGGGCAGGAGGAAGAAACAAGCCCTTCCCAGTAACTCTGATGTTTAATCTTGCTCACAGAAGTAGAAGCATACAAGCACAGCAACTGGAAGGGTGATGCATGGGTCTCACCCAGAGGCATCACTGCAATACTCGCAGTACCTGAGTCTCTTCCCAGTGGGTTTGAGTGCACAGATCCCACAGAAGGCAGCAGGGAAACGCAGGCTTCCTCCTACATCCGTCCCAATGCCCAGGATGGACCCACCTCCTCCTATAAGTGCCCCTTCTCCACCAGAGGAGCCTCCAGGGCTTCTGGTGTAGAGCAGGGGGTTGTACGTCTGACCAAAGATTAAGTTCTTGCAGTCATAGCTGAAGACAGAGGGAGAGATTGCAAATGAGAGGAATGTAGATCGTCTACTGATGTTGATCTCAGTCATCACAGAAAGACCTTTAGAAGGCAGTTAGGTAATTCAATAGATGTTGATATTATTTATTCTGAGGGAGCTTCCAAAGCTGCCATGAAGACCAGCAGCCTTTTCATGGTGGTGCCAGGACCTGGATTCACTGCCAGCTAATTTCAGTGCTCAGTTCACCTGGCAGGACACAGGGACGGTAGCCAAGCAGCTGTCCAGCAGAGCACATCTGACTTACCAATAAGCACACCCCATACCAATGACATCAAGAGTGGTCTTGCCAGATACAGCAGAGGTTTGGGGGCAGAATAATAGAAGGTCATTAGCTTAATTAGCTAATTAGTTTTCCCTTTCACGAATATGTGCTTGCACTCTATAGTTAACAAGACTGTTTCTGAGGAGTTATTTAAAAAACAAAAAAGTGATTCAAAAACACCCAGCACAGGAGAAAAGAGCAGTGATTTCTCTCCTCTTCTCCTTGTCTTTTGCTTCTTTATTTAATTTTAAACTAATTTCCAACCTTAGTGTACATGGGGACCCACTTCAAAAGAAGTGGAAATGAGAATCTGACTTGACAGAAACCCTCTTGAGGTGAGGAAAGGAGGACTGCTGCCACGCTGAGGGAACAGAACACCAACCTACCTGACAAGGGACTGGGGAACATTGGTTTTGACAAAGGGAATTGCCCCCTGCCTCTTGAGCACCTGCACCACCACGCTGTCCTCTGCTGCAGGTTTATTGATGTTTTTGATAAATCCTACTGTGGAATCATGACCCTGGGAACACAGAACAATGTGCTTTCCAAAGGGCACTGCAATTCCTCCTATTTTTATTTAAGTATATAAGCATAGAATCATAGAATTGTTTCGGTTGGAAAAGATCTCTAAGATCATCCAGTCCAACCATCAGCCCAACCCCACCATGGCCATTAAACCACGTCCCAAAGTCATCCAGTCCAGACCATCAGCCCAACCCCACCATGGCCATNCACCCCACCATGGCCATGAAACCACGTCTCAAAGTCATTCAGTCCAGACCATCAGCCCAACCCCACCATGGCCATTAAACCACGTCCCAAAGTCATCCAGTCCAGACCATCAGCCCAACCCCACCATGGCCATTAAACCATGTCCCAAAGTCATTCAGTCCAACCATTAGCCCAACCCCACCATGGCCATTAAACCACGTCCCAAAGTCCTATATCCACACATTCCTTGAACAGCTCCACAGTGACTCCACCACCTCCCTGGGCAGCCAGTTCCAATGCCTGACCACTCTTGCAGGAAGGAAATTGTTCCTAATATCCAATCCAAACATCTCCAGCACAATTTCAGGACATTTCCTCTCATTCCATCATCTAATACTAGAGAGAAGAGACCACCTGCATGTGCATGCCTCTCCAACAACCTATCCCTCACACACATGTTGTGCAGTGTATTGGTAGTAACTCTGATCAGCCTTTTCTGTTGGTTCATATGGGAGATGAGCCTGTGATGGTTTGAGGCTAATTGGAATATTTTAATGAAAGAAATTAGATTATTGGCTGTGAAAAAGAAAATATAGTGATGTCTAAATTACCCATTTGTTCTGCTGGGACATATAAAAGCAAGGACACAAACAGAGATAAATCAGTCTCTGCCTGGGTTTTGCTGTATTAACTCTTCTGCCTGACCCTGCACATTTCCAAGTAATCATTCTGCTTCTAATAGCCCTTGCTGAGCTTTCCAGATCACTGTGCATGTAAGAGAGATTCTGAGATAAGGGAGAGGGTGGAAAGAAGGTGAAAGGGTGGTTGGAAGCCCTTCCTGGGTACTCTGACTGCTGGGAGGAATCTTGTATTTCTGTATTACTTTTAACTTGTATATTACTGTATATAGTTGTAAATATTTGTAATATATTGTATATATCTACTTGTAAATCATGCTAAGCTGTGAATATAAAGCTTCATTCTTTAACTTCCAGCCGGCTGAGTTTAGGCTGGGTGAATCCTTGGGGGGAGGCGGGGGGGGGCAGGTGATGCCCAGAACCACTACAAGGCAGCAAACCCCATCACCTAACAGAGCCATCCTAGATCAGCTATGACAAAGACAAGCCAAATGCTGAGGTCAGGCCTCCCCTGCCACTGCACTTCAAACCACGAGGACCTCACGCAGTGTCGAGCTGGTGGTACCTGGCAGTCGATGGAGTCTTTGATGCTGACAGGCACCCCGTAGAGCAAACCCCGCTTCTCTGGCTTCACCTTCCGGAGCTGGGTCTCACTCTCCTGCAGATACTCTGTAATGCAGTTTGTTTCTATGGCAATTTGGAGAGCCTTGAGGAAAGCAGGAAAAAGACTCCAAGTGAGACACAGTCTGGTGCGTTGAGTTACAGCCTTCTCTTTTACATCTGCCTCTTCACCCTCTTCCACCTCCCCATCTGCACAGTGGGTATTAGGGCACCTCTTCCTGTTCCCTTCTAAGACATTGTCATGACAAACTCCATAGTGTTGTCTGGTCACAGCGAGGGGCCACAGCAGCAGCTGGTGTGTGCAATGAAGAGAGGCACTCAGCCCAGCAGAGTGCTGATTGAGTTTCTAGAGTGGCATTAAATGATAACCCCAAAGTGGCAACCCAGGAAGCTACTCCCTAATTATTACAGCAAAGGTAGAGAAAGGAAGTGGACACTGAGGTCTACCAACACATTTGGAGATGGAGCGATGGCAATAGCAGCACTCCCATGGAGGTTGTGGATGCTCCCTCCCTGGAGGTGTTCAAGGCCAGGCTGGATGAGGCCTTGAGTGACCTGTACCAGTGGGAAGTGTCCCTGCCTATGGCAGGGGTTTGGAACTGGATGATCTTTGAGGTCACTTCCAACCTTACCATTCTATGATTCTATGAAACACTTTCCTGTAGCTATACCTGCCCCTGTGATAGCATGTGCTCCTCGAGGAAGGTATGGGCTCACTGGATGCTGAACTTTCAGCTCCTGTTTGCTCTTAAACCAAGGTGAGAGCCATGGCAGCCACATGCTGAGCTCTCCCTTCACTCACAGAAAAATGTACAAGGGCCCAGTGCTAACCAGTGAGCACTGTCAGTTCAGCAGCATTTGAACTTTATGCTGGCCTCCTCCCAAAAAGAGCCAGACCCACCATGGATGAAATGTAGCCTAATCACCCTTGCTCCTCACCTTGCCCACGTAGGCATAGAAGACGTGCTCCGGAGGGAGTGAGCCATCCTGGATTCTCTTGGTGAGTTCCGGCAAAGGCAGAGAGAGGATGGAGACCATGTTCACGGAAGGATGCTACAAGACAGGTTGAACAGATAATGATACACCTCTGTCTTGGCTGGTGGGCTCCTCCTCTCCCCTTGGTGTCACTGTAACCCACCCAAAAAGGATCTGTCACTTAGTGGCAACTTTTCCCTTAAGACCACAGGCTTGCTCCTATCCGACACTAATGAACGTGGCATGAAAGCTGCAATGCCAGTAATTAAGGCTTTCTAAAGACTTGTTTCAGTGTCCAGATCGATCTCACCAAGCACCTTGCTTGTTAAGAGAAAGTGTTTCACATAGCCTTGTTCAAAGAGGTTTTGGGCCAGGCCCGAAGGAACTGCTCAGTGCAACATTCTCTGCTGAACCACAGTGGGAACTTGCAGCACGGTTACAGACATTGCTCCAGCAAGAAACAAGACTGAGCCTGGTGCCAGCTCGTCTGGCATCGCCAAGATATCCTAGAGGGAAGTACGAGAACCAGGGAGCCCCCTCAGCTGACAGCAGACAGGTAATTTTGGGGTCAGCAGAGATTTCCTCAACACTTACTAAATACCATGGGAAAAAAAAAGACCAAACTTCCTCCCCCAGGTTGGACTCTGAACCCCAACGTGGCCAGCGCAGCCAAGGCAGCGGCAGCGTGATGGGTTCGCTGCGGGCACAGCGCTCTTCTGGCCAGGGCATCCACGTCCTCGCTCTGCGCGGCTGCATATCTCCTGCTGATAACACACCGCCGCCTTCTGCCGCCTCTTCGGCAGCGGGGCTGAGCCTTCCCCCATGGCGGAAGAGGCCAGGAAGCTTTCAGCCCGGGATTTTCCTCTTCTCGCTGCCGGTTCCCGTTTGCCGGCGCTTGCGCTGCCGCTCGTTACCGCCGCCGCACCGGCTGCCCCAGGAAGCGTTTCCTCTCTACAGAGGCGAGCGCCGCATTGCTGGGGAGTGGGGTGTGTGTGTGTGCTTGCACACATAGATTAAAAAAAAAAACAAAAACCAAAACAACAAACCACCCCCCCCAAAAACAAACAAACAAACCAACCAACAAAAAATCCTAAATCCCCACAGCTCCATATAAGGCACCAGGATGCCGCCTGGCAGCTATGCGAGCGCCGCCCAGTAGCTGCCCCTCGCAGAGAGACCACGCCCAGGGAGGGCTGCAAGACTACTGCCCCCGGGGGTGTGCTGAGAAGGTGAGGGGCCATGGCCGGGCGGGGACTGCCTGACCATCCACAGCCTTCCCCCACCTCGGGGGTGGAGAGGAGGAGCGCGTCTCATTGCACTCACCTGCTCCCGAAAGCTCCGCGTAACCGTCTCCATCCTCACCAAGCTCCGCTCCTGTCTTCGCTGAGCCTCCTTCACCTTCTTCCAGAGCCCCCTGCGTCGCCGCCATCGCAGCAGCAGCAGCAGCAGGAGGCTGGCAGCCGAGCAGCAGAGCACGGCGGGCACGGGCAGCCGCATGGTGAGCGAGTCTGGCTGGCCGCTGGCCCCGCTCCACCCGGCAGGTCCAAGGGCACTCGCTCGGCGATGGGCAGGCTGGGGGAAGAGGGAGGCAAAACCTGGGGAGGATTCGCGGGCGGGAGAGGAGTTAGGACCTCTGGAAAAGGATTTAACCAGCTTGCTGCTTTGCACGGGTGGGGAGGAGGAGATCGGGGAGCAGGAGAAACTAGATAAACACTGGCCCCACCCTGTGCTGGATGGTCTCTCTCTGATAGAGTTTATTCATTCTGACGTCCTTTGAGTAAGGCTTTGATCTCCTTCTCACTTTACAGCCTCTCTAGGGATACTCTTGGCTAGGAGCATCGAGAAGATGAGAGGGAGTCCCAAAGATACCCGGCGTCTTTGCGTTTCCTGAAGCCCAGCAGCTGTGTGGGAAAAAGAAACGATTAATGTCCCAGCCAGTGCCCAGCAGAGTTCACTTCATCGCTGCTGGAGCATGGGTGTGCCTTCACTTTGTGAAGGGCTGTGGCTTACAACCTTCTGTCATCCCTGCTTAGGCAGGGGAGTGCCTGCTGGCACCTCTCACTCAGATTTGAGGGAAACTCAAAAATAGTTTCTCTGTCGATAGCTCTATGTGAGGTCTGCCTTTGAAACACCTCCACCGCTTGCAAAAATGCATGAGCAAATATTTCACAGAAACCCAGAATGGTAGGCGTTGGAAGGGACCTCTGAGGGTCGTCAAGTCCAATCTCACTGCTAAGGCAGGTTTGTCTAGACCGAGTTGTACAGGAATGTACCCCGGCAGGTTTTTTAAGTTTCCAAAGAAGGATAATCCGCAGCCTCTAGGGGCAATTAGTTTCAAGCGATCCTGTTTAGATTCTGCCCGTAGGATTGTGGAAAACCTATTGGGAAAGGTCTGCTCCCTCCCTCTGTGTCCCAGCAGGATGGGCTGTGCCAGAGCCACCCACAGGCAGATGCTGAGGTCGAGAACGCAATGGAGTTAACGTGATCCAGACCTGATTTTCATGGTGTTATTTCTCAGGTCACTTGCTTTATTTCAACCTTTAAACCATCAGGGCTACTTTAGCAGCATGTGAGGCTCAAAGTCTGCCTCCCTCCTCCGAAGGGAAAAAGGATCCTGGAGCTGTTTGAGTTTTGAAGTCTGGGGTATACTCAGCCCTCACTGAACTTGTGGGCTGCAGCTTCTTGCTCTACTTGAGGACGAGCAGCTCCCTGTTACCTGAGNTGCTGTCTGGGCTGCATGCACACACTGCAGGCTCATGTTGAGCTTCTCACCAACCTAGACCCCAAGGTCCTTTTCCTCAGGGCTGCTCTCCAGCCATTCACATCACATGCAAGCCTTTTCCCCCACTGTTTTGTTTTTTCTCTCTCTCTTTTAAAATATTTTTTTCCCTTCCTTTCAGACTTGGGGACTCAGGAGATTATCCAGCAATGTGAGTTTCCAAAGGCACTGCAGCCCCGTGTATGCAGACTACTCAGGGCATAAGAATGTGTGAGAGGAGTGAGGTGGGTGGGGATGCCCTTGCAGTGAGCCAAGAGGATGGGATCAGCTCAAGGTTAGTGAAAGGAAATGCTCTGATCCCTATCTCTTTTCCCCTCCTGTCTCACTGTGGAGGCTTCACGCTGTCAGGTGCACTAATTTACCCCTGTGGCAGCAGAGTGGCAAAAAAAGAGTTGTTTCCCTACAGACTGCAAAGCCATGTTGCAACTGAAACCTTTTAACAAGAGAGCAACAAAAGCAAACAACAACAAACCCGTGGTGAACTTTGGAGAAGTAGATGTTAAAAACAAGTTCTGGTGGAAGACAAAATTATTTCTGCAACCCTCTTCCCACTAAGTTTAAATTCTGCTTAAAATCTCTCATGCAAGAGCAGTTTTCAGCTTCTGCAGTTCAGCTTGTCAGAGGGAAGAAAACAAAGTACAAGCTTTATGCCTGGAGCCACCGGAATCTGCTGCTGGAGACTCCCCTTCTCCCCTCTCCTAGGCAAGTGTATGGGCATGAATAAACACAGTTGAGGCATCAGGCGGTGACAGGGCTTAGATTTCTGCTGTAGCCAGCCAGCTCCAGGAGGTTAACCCAGGGCAGGGAAAACCCCATAATGCAGCTGATCTGTGCTGTGATCCAGCTGCCAGCAGAGATAAGACAAGGCAGAGGACAGGGCAGATGCAGAGTGGGTAAGTACTGGCTGGGCACACTCTGTCCAGGAGAATGTTCCTGGAACCTGGGATAGAGGTAAAATGGTTCTGGTCTTGCTCCCCATGGGCTGGGCTGGGGAACCAGCTGCTGGCTTGTGGGGTCAGTGTTGCCTTGATGTCCCTTTGAGACACTGGTGTGCCCTTGCCAAATGAGCAAGTGGAGCTTTTCTGCTGTTACGTCTATAGGGTTACTTATATGTGCAGCAAAGGGGACTTGACTCTCCGGGTGCTGGAAATTAAGATGATTCAAATCTCCTCTACTACTGGGCAGGGCTGGAGCCTGTCACTAGGAGAGATTGAAAGGATCAGCTGGATCCTGCTGCCCAAACCCCTCCCCGTGTCCACAGAGCTGTGACTGAGTGGGTGCCACCACACCCAAGAGATGCTGTAACCCTGGGGTTACCAAAGGAGGCATAGAAAAACATCCTCCTCTTCTAGCTGTGACACATCACACATGAATTGACTCAGGCTCGAGGACCCACTAGTTTCCATTCATCTGATGCCAGAGCAGATGCTAAGAGCATGGCTAATCCACAGCAATGTTTTCCTTGACACTGTCTCCTGGTGTCTGGAGAGCTGTGTCTTCTTAAGGCAGAGGTTAGGTTTCAGTGACTAATAGCTGCATGCTTGTACAGATATTTCTGGTGTGAAGTAATCTGATTCCATCACTCACAGTGTCCAGCAACAGTGAGATCTACAGTTTATCCATGTGCTACAGGAAAGCAACAACTCCTCCACTGATTTAATTTGCTGCCCTTTGTTTCAGAAGAGGCAATAAGAAATTGATTGCTGTTCACCTGGGAATTCACACACTTTTGTTCTTCCATTTCATCCTACTGCTTTTGGACTGTTTCCCAGAGCTTAACAACCTGCTCCTGCTACCAGCTGCCAGTCACAGCCTTGCTGGGATCTGGCTCTCTAGAAGAAGAAAATCCAAGCTTTATTTACAACAGCAAAAAGTCCTTCTTGCTTCATTTCTTCAGACTCTGGAATGGGAATTCATCAACATCTGAAAGAAGGTGAAAGGGCTCCCTGCAAGAGTTGTGCAGCAGCTCAGGCAAGAGCAATTCCTTTGCCCTCTGCAAGGAAATTGCATGTTTCAACCAAGTTGTTCACTCACTGACCCGTTTATTGGACACTTCATAGGCACCTCTGCCTGTAGAAGATGTTTATCCTTACAGATTGTTTTCGGGGGCTCTGCCAGTGAGAGGGCTGGTTCAAGGTCAATCTGCTTCAAACTGGAGTATCTGAGTTACTGTANTCTGCTGGCCACAGCATTTTTAATCCAAGCCAGGATGCCATTGGCCTTGGCCACCTGGGCACGTTGCTGGCTCCTATTCAACTCCTGTCTATTACAACCCCCAGATCCCTTTGTGCCAGGCAGCTCTCCAGCCACACTGCCCCAAGCCTGTAGCGTTTGTTGGGGTTTGTTGTGACCCAAGTGCAGGACCTGGCATTTGGCCTTGTTGAAACACATCCCACTGTAGGCAGATTGAATACATTAGTTTGTGCCAGCTTTCTGTTGTGGACTCTGTTCTGAAGTAGATTAGGCATTGCCTGTGTATTTTTTTTTCACCAGCAGAGTGGAGGAGGAGCTGACCTGGAAGAGGCAACTTAAACTTGTGCAAATTCTCTCACTCCTTGTGTACCTAGCAGCTGTTGCGTGGTAGTTTGATGGAGAATGAGGAAAAGTAGGAGAGATTGTAGCAGCGGGGTCCCTAGGATAGGGGAGACCCTTTGGGAGAACCTCAAGACACCTTAAGCTAATAGTTTCAGGTTTGGAGACCTCCTTTCTGTACAAATGAGAGAGGAAGGATTTATTTCTAATAGTGCCTGTGGTACTACAACTTCAGTCCAAAGTGCTTTGCTTTTCATGTGAACACCACATTCTGTGATTAAAAACAAAAAAAGAGTGGGGGAAAAAAAAAGAAAATTTAAGTGGGTAAAATTACTCATATAGTTGTTTTACACAGCTGAGTGAAGATAATTGTATTGGCAATTGTGAGTGATTACAGTATTATCTGCCATCAAAAAAGTTATTTTTTTGAATGCTAAAGGAATTAATGATACATAAAACGGTGCTTAGATTGAGTGCATTCATCAGCAGAAGTGCCTGGTGCTGGCACTGCTACACTGTAATTACTCCAGCAGCTCAGAAAGAGAACAGGAGGTAAGGGGCTGTTGTAGATACTGCCAAAGATTTACACACATTTACATGCTGAGCAGCTCTGGTGCTCAGGAAGTGGGGAGTGGAGCCAGGGCAGCAAAGCTGGTGAGGTGAGGACAAGTTTTGCTCCTTCTTTTTCTTTATTGTGTATTAGAAAGCGAAGAATGGAGGAGCATCTCTGTGCTGAAAACTTTCCAAGGTGAAGCCAGTGTGGAGAAGATGGCTAAATCCTTTGAATAGCAAGGGATGAGGGCAAGCTTTATGGGATGCTGCCCTGTCTTGTATTGAATTGATAAAACCATTCCTGGAGGCACAGGCAGTGATTGCCCCATCCTTGGGAGACTGCTGCTGGTGGTGAAAACAGCAGAGGTAGTATTCCTGAGGGAGATCTGCTGTGCCTTGTGCATTGAACAGTTCCATCATAGAATCATAGAATGGTAAGGTTGGAAGGGACCTCAAGGATCATCTAGTTCCAACCCCTTGCCATAGGCAGGGACACCTCCCACTAGAACAGGTCACTCAAGGCCTTGTCCAACCTGGCCTTGAACACCTCCAGGGAAGGAGCAGCCACAACTTCCCTGTGCAACCTGTTCCAGTGTCTCACCACCCTCACTGTAAAGAACTTCCTCCTAACATCCAGTCTAAATCTTGCCTCTGCCAGTTTAAACCCATTTCCTCATGTCCTGTCATTGCAAGACCTTGTAATCCCTCCCCAGCCTTCCTGTAGGCCCCCTTCAGATACTGGAAGGCTACTATAAGGTCTCCTGGAAGCCTTCTCTTCAGGCTGCAGAGCTCCAACTCTCGTAGCCTGTCCTTATAGCAGAGCTGCTCCAGCCCTCTGATCATCTTCGTATCCTGCATGCCATCATCTTTATGCTGCTGCATCAGTGGGATTGGGTGAGTGGGAACATCTTGTTGGGCATGGAGTGAGGAAACCTGGAAGTGCTCACCAGCTTGCTCCATACCAGCAAGGAGATGTGATATGGGAGGGTTTACAGACCTGGGCATCTAAAGAAAGACTGTCACAGGGGCTGTGAGCAGTCTGTGCAGAGTAGCAAGGTGATTGCCATGATGCGAAGGACTTTAAAAGAAGGTCAGGGAGTTGCAGCCCCTCCCGTGGGCCCTCCAGAGGTTGACCTATGCCCCACTAGAGCAGGCTGCACCTCCCTGGTTGCTCCGAGACGATAGGGCTGCTGGCTGCGCTTGGCCACCAGAGGGCAGGATCGAGCTGCTGGCCTGGCAGGAACGTCCTGCTTGGAGGCTTTTGCGCTCTGAACCCCCAAAGGCTCTGAACTTGCGAGGAGATTGGAGGAAGCAGAAAGCCCTTTCCCGTCTGTCTGGCTAATGGGACAGCCCGAGCTTTCGTGGCGAGCAGAGCTTTGATTTCAGACGGCTTTTAAGTGCTTTTGTCGAATGAATTTGCTGCTGGTCCATCTGGGCTGGGATAGTTTTGCTTGCAGACTGTTAGTGCTCAAAAAACTGGCAGCTCTGCTGCAGTGCCCGGCACCGTGCCTCAAATCTGGCAGCTGCCTGCTGCCAGAATCAAGGGCTTCTCCACTCACTCTCACCGCATATGACAGTGAGGAGGAAGCAATGTTATTATAGGCTTGATATTATGAGGAAGTTCTTCACAGAGAGAGTGATTGGCATTGGATTGGGCTGCCCAGGGAGATGGTGGAGTCACCATCCCTGGAGGTGTTCAAGAGAAGACTGGGGGAGGCACTTAGTGCCATGGTCTAGTTGATTGGCTAGAGCTGGGTGATAAGTTAGACTGAATGAGCTTGGAGGTCTCTTACAACCTGCCTGATTCTGTGATTCTGATTTGTTTTTGACAGCCCACAGGCCAAGTTTTAAGACCTCAAGTTTAATCTCCCCTGTCTTCTCTCAAAGCAATGTTATTCCATAGTTTTAGGGCAAGATTTAGGTGGGATCCAGAGTTATGCCACGTTGCTGAGCCTCTATGAATCTCTGAGTGTGACTGGGCTGAAACTAGACCCCCTTGGTCATTGGTGCTGTGGTTTACCTTGCCTAGGAACACACAAACTCTATTTAATTTTTTAATATTATTATTATTATTATTGTTATTTTTAAGGGTTTTTTGTTTTGTTTGCATTGCATTTGGTTTGGGTTTCTTTTTGATCTCTGCTTTCTGAACAGACCAGGAGAGGGAGACAGCCAGCCAGTTACTGCACAACCCAAATTTCCAGCTGTCCCTGTTTGCCGTGGATGGGAGCAAACACACTTATACATACACATTGATTTTCCCAGAGGAAAGGTTTGATCTGTGCAGGTCCCTGAGTGATCTGCAGCTTACATTTACACAAACAGGGTGGGCATTGCACAGGATGAGGTAACAGGCACAGAGTAAGACCATGCCTTGCTGGATCTGGTTGGTGGCATCTTTCTTGAGGCTCTCCTGCGCCCTATTGCAGGTTGTGATTGCTCTAAGTCAGTTGGTGTAAACACTTCTGGGCTTGATCCACCAGCTGGGCTATAGGAGATCATTTTAGCACCACCACAAATATTACCTCTACGGGGACACACAACTTGTGCAGCACCAATGAATTCCCTGCCTTGTCCATGCCAAATGTCTCTGCAGTGTCTTTTGCCCACACTGTAGCTGGTCCCTGATAGTGAAACAGTGGAGACCTCCCCACGTGTGGTTGAGCTGTATTTGGTGAGCTCACCAACAAGCACTGTGGAGGCATGAGGAACATGAATGTGTACAGGCAGTGGTGGTGGGGCCAGCGGCACCTCCTGTGCACTGCCTCCTGTGCACTGCCTCCTGTGCGCTGCCTCCTCTACACTGCCTCCTGTGCGCTGCCTCCTGTGCGCTGCCTCCTCTACACTGCCTCCTGTGCACTGCCTCCTGTGTGCTACCTCCTGTGTCATCCTCCTGGAGCGATCGGAAAGCTGCAAAGCATCGCAGCCCATGCTCACAGCAAACAAGTCAATGGATCGATCTGTCCCTCTCACTGCCTGTGTTTTCCCTCCCCCTCTCATCTCTCCCAGACCAGCTCTACTGGAGGACTGGTAAGATCACTCCTGCGTTGAAAATAAATAAATAAATAACCAAATAAAAATGCTGACGTGGAGAAGTCAATCAGCTTTGTGTGGCCTTGTAATATCTCATTTTATCCGTGCCACGCTTTATTAAATTCTCATAAACCTGTCAATGAGGACAGATACCATTTCAGTTTACCCCATTAGTTCTACACAATGACACTGGGGGGGGAGAGGAAGACGGCGGGGGGGGGGGAGGCACTCGATGCAGAGAAAAGAGGAATGAATTTAAAGAAAGGGGAAAAAAAAAAAGAGAAAGAAAACCAAAGCCAAACTCGGCTTCGTGACAATAATGTAATAACATCGGCGCCCAGGGAAAGTAATTGAATTAAGTGGCTTTTGTTAATGGTTTTAAGATTTAGAAATGTAAATAATAGTTAGACCTCTTTAATGGGACTCTGGTTTTAGGTAACTGCAGCCCTGAGAATAAGAAACGCTTTGCCGTTTAATATGATGTGAGATAGTTTTGTTACTCCTCCGGTTTCATGCCTGCAAAGCATATTTTGCAGTTTTAAAGCCGGGTGTGTTTATCATCTTTCCTTTCTAACTTCAGACGGAGCTTAATTCAGGAGTATTTGCATGAACCCTTCTTAGCCAGTCCCTATCACTTATTTGCACCGCCAGGAATAAAGTATTATTTCTGCCGAGCTGCTTTGGAGAACTTCCTGCCTGCAGGGTCACTCCGCTCGGAAGCCTCCTGCCTATTTACATGTTCATTAAAGGCAGGCTGCAGCGGGGGCTCTCTGGCAGGGCCGGACTCAGCTCCCGGAGTAACGCCGCCGGGAGCGGGGACGTTACACCGGGCTTAGGCCAGTGGGGATGGAGAATCCAGCCGACAGGTAGGATGAGCCAGGCGATTTAGAAATGACTTTCATGGGAACTCGTTCTGCTTAAAATATTATTGGATTTTCATTTAGGAACCTATCAAAGTGCAAGAATAAAGTCTGAGCTGCCTAACCCACATAGGAATAAACAAACAGTCCTGCCTCCTGCTCTGGGATCTGACGGCTCGAGGATTGGAAAAGGTCCTTGGTTAAGGCACGGGCTGAGTCTCAGGGAAACCCACTGTGCCAGGCAGAAAAGGGGGCTTTGCATTTATTCAGGTTGAAAATCCTCCCCTTTGCAGGATGAAGCTACTCTCCAAACTGTGTTGCTGGGATGCTGCCTTCCCGACTTGTCCCTTTAGTGTACAGGGACCTGCAGCTCCACTTCTGCCGTGCAGGAGGTAAAATCTCCCTCATGGCTTTTGCTCCACAGCAAGTGAGCAGCTTTGCAAACACTGGGTCACTCTGACATGTCCTCCCGGGAGCTGCTTTTTGGCTTGCTTCACCTGTAACCTGCAGCAATTGCTGCTGTTGATGGCTTCACCTCTGCTTCTGTGGAGCCTGCTCCATGCCTGCAAGCTGTGCTTCCTTTCTGGTGGCAACTCAGGACCTACACAGCCTCAAAATCCTTCCTCCATTACCCCCATAAGCCTTTTCCCATCACCTTCGTAGGACTGGCTGGAAAGAGAGCCAAAAAGCTTCAAGCCCAAACCAAACCTGACCCAGCTCACACAGGCGAAGGGGAGAGCACTGTCAGATTGTAAATGCAAAAATAAAAGGTTCAAGTTATACAGCTCCCTCAGGGGGGTTCTTGAGCAAATTTTTTGCAAACAGAAAAAGAAATGGTTCAGTTCCTCATGGAGAACTTCAGAAGAGGGTTCTAGCTGCTGTCCTTTTCCTGTGTTGCTGCACTTAAAGTGATGCTGGGGCATCATGGAAAAGGAAATAAGAATGAGAATGTGACAATTAAAAACCAAATCCCTCATCATTCTCCCTGCATGAGAAAGGAAAACTCAACCATCTTTTAAATGACCAAATTCTTAAAAACATCCCCTGGCTTAGCAGCTTCCCTCTGACAGGTCCCTTTTCCCCTGACTGTTGCAGAGGGAGAGGCAGCTGGGCTCCCACCCTGGGCTTCGCTGCAGGTGCTATGGCTTTGTGTGGGATGCTGGGTCCCTGCTCAGCCCCTTTCCCAGGAGGCTGTAATGCAAAAGGGATCCGTGGATTTCCCTCCCATGCAAACGAGAGGGGACTAGATGCTTGGAAATTTGAGGCCTTGGTGTTTTCTGTGTTTCACTGTTTGCCAGCAGAGGTGGGCTGCAGGCTCAACACCTGCCTCTGCTCCCAGGACCCCGTTGGGATGGTGCCGTGTCCTCAAGGACTACAGGACTTTTCTCTCCAAGCTGGAATCTGGTTGTTCTGCATCCTCACAGAGAACAAGAGAGGAAGAGCTGGAGACCTGGGAGAGAGCTCACATCCCACTCTCTCTCCAGCAATGTGAGGGCTCACTCTGTCTCCCTGCCTAGAGGGAGAGGACAGCATTGACTGTAGTCCACAGCTCTGCTTTGCAAATCAGCATGCTCAGCAGTGCAGCAGGATAGCAGCTGGAATGATGCTTGCACAGCCTTATAGACAGGCAAGAACTGTTTAATGCTTGGAGAGACATTAAATAATTTGCCTCAATAAAAACCCAGGTGATGCTATTTTCTGCAGATAACAAACAGGTTATTTTTAATTAGCTGCAAAATTGCTGCTGCTGGTGGTGAAGTGTGCCACCAGGTCTGCAGCCTGGCACAACAGGAGCAGATGAGAGCAATATCCCAATAACAATTTAAACCTGCTGAAGTTTGTGTCAAACTGCTTTATTTTTAAGTGCATCAGGTGAAGCAACGTAGGGATAGGATGACCCTGATTCAGGACATAGTGCTGAGGGATGAGGAGGGATGTATGCAGGTACCTTGAACAGGAGATGGGAGCATGCCAGAGCTGCACACAGTCTGCTGAAAGCCTGTCCTGGAACAGTCTTCTCTGACCAGCTCCCTGCTCCACCAGCAGCCTGTTAGAAGACAACAAGGGAAGAATAGCCAAAGAAATTGGACTCCAAATGATTTACATGGAACATGAGGGGCACCAGAAGGGCAACCAGCCCAGAAAATGAGATTATAAACTACCATCCACTATTACATGCTGGGACATGGCTACAGGGTGCTCCTCTGGCATCATTCAGGGAGGAAGCCGTGGTCTAGTAGTGAAAGCAGAAGGCTTTTGTCTCCTCAGATTGGAAAATCCTTCATTCTGGGGAGTGTCTGAGAATACATTTGGGGTTCTGCCTTTTCTCCTGCATCTCTTTCCTGACCTGTGTGCAGTGTCTTTGGAGGCCACAGAAACATCCAAACTGGTCAGTACTCCATCGTGCTGTCACTGTGGCATGCTCTGGAGATGTTTGTGAAGTCAGTGTGGGTGCAGCAGTCTGGTGGACTGAGATGGTGAAAGGACCCTTTCTCCAGCTGGTAGGGTCCTACAGAGTGTGGAACCTGAGACGGATGAATTTCTGTAGCTCTGGGGCACATAGAATCATAGAATGGTAAGGTTGGAAGGGACCTCAAGGATCATCCAGTTCCAACCCCCTGCCATAGCCAGGGACACCTCCCACTAGCACAGGTTACTCAAGGCCTCGTCCAACCTGGCCTTGAACACCTCCAGGGAGGGAGCAGCCACAACCTCCCTGGGCAACCTGTGCCAGTGTCTCACCACCCTCACTGGAAAGAACTTCCTCCTGACATCCAGTCTAAATCTCCTCTCTTCCAGATCAAGCATTGCCTTTTTGGGGGAAAGGAGGGGAGAAAAGAACCTTGAAAGTGGACAGAGGAGCCCTAATGTGGATGCATCATGCTGCTTAAACTGATGTAGGGTTCAAGCAAGATCAGTGCTGCATCTAGCAAATAAAATGCAGAGTAGCCAATCTGCTCATGTAAGTGTGAGACCTGCTGGTAGAGGCTTGAGTGTTTGATGTTCTTCACCTCTGTGACACGAACCAATTGGAGAGGGAAAGAAGCACTAAAAGGAGTCCTCAGCAGAGGCAGAGCCCAATCTTTCATCTGTGCTGGCGTGGAGGTGGTTAATAAGATAATCTCTGGGCCCTCTAACACAAAGAGAAAGTGAGATTTCTGATCCATAAAGGATCAGTCTGCAGGAAGCCCCATCAGACTCCTCAGCGTGAAATTACACCGCAGCAGGGGGGTACAGTCCCGCTACTGTACAACATTAAGGAGATGAATTAGGACTTGACATTCATGTGCTTAATATGCCTATTCCTGGCATTATCCCACAAGGACCAGTCACTGCCAAGGACTTACGGTCACCAGGTCTAGGAAAGTATTTAGGGTTGCTCATTTGCTTGCTTCCAGAGCCAGGCTATCTGGCTTCCCCATCTAATCTCTTGGCATTAGGAGCAGGGGGAGTGCAGCCCAGCTCTTCTATCTGAGTGCAAGTTTACAGCAAGTTGACTTGCTAGAGGGCAGGGATGCCATCCAGAGGGACCTGGACAGGCTGGAGAGGTGGNTGGAACTGGATAATCTTTGAGGTCCCTTCCAACTTTACCATTCTATGATTCTATGATTCTATCTCACAGCCATCTTGTCCAGTGAATAACCATGGGATGCACCCTTGTTGCTGGAATAAATCACTGTGGTCCTCTGGTCTGATGAGTATCAAATGAAGGGAAACCCACGATGCACATAAAATCATGACTTGCTCCTCAAGAGGCTGAGAAAGGGGGGAAGAGCTGTTGCTGCTGCTAACAAAAAGTTAGCTTGATATCAGGATGTATGAGCCCAGCTGCTGCTGCTGCAAGTGTCTATTTGCTGGAAAAGAAAGCCTCAGCATATCTATGTTAGAAATTATTTCAGCAGGGTTATCCTCTCCAGTGTTAAACTAGTCGGAGGTGTACCTTGGCCAAATGTGGGGACTCTGAGCTACTTTACTGAATGAGCTTTGCCAAGAAGCCAGAGCTTTTCCAAGCCCCAGGTCTGGGCTGTGCAAGAATTCCTGCCTGTTTGAACTCCATGCCAGGGCAGACTGCTTTTGGTTTGCTTTTTATCCATGAAATATTTTGTTGAGAACAAAATTTTAGAGGGAGGGGGAGAATCCACTCCAAATTCTGGAAGAAATAAAAAGGAAAATGTTGGCTACAAGATAGAATAGTTCTGTTTTGGAGCTGATCATTTTCCAAGAGAAAATCCAAATTCTTTTTCTTTCTTTCTTTCTTTCTTTCTTTCTTTCTTTCTTTCTTTCTTTCTTTCTTTCTTTCTTTCTTTCTTTCTTTCTTTCTT
>WBNM01022776.1:4010-18214 GCA_013399055.1 Ramphastos sulfuratus | reverse complement strand
TTCTTTGATTCTATGAGTCTATGATTCTATGGTTCTTTGATTCTATGGTTCTTTGATTCTATGATTCTTTGATTCTATGAGTCTATGATTCTATGGTTCTTTGATTCTATGGTTCTATGATTCTATGATTCTTTGATTCTATTTGGTAGCCTTGCAGTTCACAGACATTTCTTACTCACAGTTTGTTTTTTTTTTTTAATATTCAAAGCAAAACTGTGTCTGTAGCAAAAAAAAGGAGACTTGTTGATTGGCACTCAATGTGAAAAAAATACATAGCAATTGTTTCTGTCTTGGGTACTTGTAGTTGACTGGTATTTTGGGTGCATGTGACCAAACAGCCCTCACAGGCAATGATGGAACAGGGTAAAAAAGAAATAGAACTAAAAAAAAAAGCAGGGCAAGGGTGTTCCCAGGCTCTGCTCATATTCCCACTGTCCTGGCTCCCTGCCTGGTTCAAGAGAAAGTCACTTTTTGGAGGATGTCAGAAAAGTTATTAATCATTATTACAAATGCACTTGTTTTTCCTCCCTGGTGACTTCTTTCCTACCATGCCTTTTTTTTTTTTTCCCCCTACAATGTTTCTACAGTTGGGAATAGAAACTAGGAGGTCATCTTGGTAGGGGTTGACATTCAGAAATGGAATGATTTGATTCTTTTTCAAGAGCTTCAGGAAAATCTCAATACATTCAGAATATATATATATATATATTTTCCCCCACCAGCTTCATCAGGCATCAAATGGGGCCCACAGCCAAGGTGGAAAAGCCCTTGATATTGCTACCAACTTCTTGCCCAAAGGGAATTTTCACCATCAAAATGATGTTCAAACTAGCCTGAGAGAGCAGCATGATAGAGAAGCAAGCTTTGTTCCTCTCCTCCTCTGACAAAAGCTTCTCTGACACCTTCTTGAGCACAGCCTACCATGACTACACCTGAACCAAAGGTCTTCCATCCAAAGGAGAGAAGCATCCCTAAAATTACAGGGAGTTTCTCCATCAAAATGATGTTCAACATAGCCTAAGGGAGCAGCACAATAGAGGAACAAGCTTTGTTCCTCTCCTTCTCTGACATCTTCTTGAGCAGAGCCCACCACGACTAGACCTTAAACAAAAGTCTTCCATCAAAAGGAGAGAAACATCCTTAAAATTGCAGAGACTTTCACCATCAAAATGATGTTCAAATTAGCCTGAGGGAGCAGCAAGCTTTGTTCCTCTCCTCCTCTGAAAAAAGCTTCTCTGACATCTTCTTGAGCAGAGCCCACCACGACTAGACCTTAAACAAAGGTCTTCCATCAAAAGGAGAGAAACATCCTTAAAATTGCAGGGACTTTCACCATCAAAATGATGTTCAAATTAGCCTGAGGGAGCAGCAAGCTTTGTTCCTCTCCTTCTCTGACATCTTCTTGAGCACAGCCCACCACGACTAGACCTAAAACAAAAGGAGAGAGAAAGGAGAGAAACATCCCTAAGACTGCAGGAAGTCCCCAATCATTTGAGAATGGCCAAATCTATCCTGCACCTCTGACTTTACAGACAAGCTCTGTGGCCAGGCCTTTGCTGCCATCACCTCTTCAAGAATGAATTTGTCTCCTGGCTTGTGCTGGAAGTTGATGGAGAGCACATCCCTTGTGTTTGCCTTGCACAAGGTGCTGCAGTCATTGCTCTGGTGTTTTGCAGCCAAAGGGGCCTTTTCACTCCCACCCCAGCTGGAGGTGGTGATCCCCAACACCAAGACACTGATATTCTGCACCTTCCCATGCGATCCTCCTGTGTGGTGCCAGACTCCCTGGCCCACAGGCGATGGCATTTGCTACCATGGGGAGGAATGTGGCAGTCATGTGGGACAAAGCAGGGGAGCAGAATGTGGGCACCATTACCTCACCCACACTCTGTTTCCAGCTCCTCACAGCCCACCAGTGACAGGACTCAAGTAGAAAACAAGTTCAGGCTGCTTGTACTTACACCCCTGCCAACTGATTCAGGTCATTGTTAATGAAGAATTTACAAAATAAATTATCCTTGATCCTTCTTTTTTTTTTTGTTTGTTTTTATTAGTGGAGTATGAAAACAGGCAATAATTTTACAGAAAGCAGGACTGGCACAATTGGTACATAGCATCATGCTGCAGCTTTTTGGAAATGAATATAAACTCTTTGTTGCTTTGTTTTTTTCTTCTTCTTCTTTTACCTACCAGAATAAATAAATATGATACACATTTGAGTTCCTCAATAGTGAATTCTAAAGCACAAGATCTTACACTACAGCTCAATTTTACAGCAATCTGTACAGTATATTACTTTGATTTCCTTTTTGTTCTCTGTTAAAAGTCTTTGTTCCTTTGCAAGATAGGTTTGACACACAAACACAGTTACACTTTGGAGCTAACTGTATGCCTTGGGTCAAAAGCTGGGGGGAAAAAGGAAGAAAAAAAGAATTTGATTGCCTCCTGGCATGAGAAAATAAACCAAAAAGAGTTATTTTCCATTGCATGGACACACTTAAAGTTCTGCTGTATGGGATGGCCCTGCTCAGTTGCTAGAGCAGTTAGAAAAGGCTTTGGCCATGCCTAGGGCACCAGCTGCACTGTTTGACTGGCAGAGGGTTTAATGTGTATTTGTCTTAGAGAGCTTTCACAGAGGGCTTTTAGCTTGAAGATCAGACTATCAAACCCCCAAATTGTCTGGTTTTGTTTGTGTAGGAAAAAATGGTGTATTCTTTCAAAATTCACCTGAGGGCTGTTTTGCCCTCAGCTGTGGCATTGCTCCACGGTGTAATTATTCCACTGTGTTGTCACTGCACTGATGGAGGTTCTACTTTATGTAGTGTCTGAGCCTAACTTTACAAATCCTAGGAGATTCCTCTGAAGCCAGTAAGGTTGCATGACCTGGGACATGTCCTGCACTCTGTATAGGGTCCTGAGCCCACTCTCACCATTGACATTAATAAGAACCTTCATCAGTGTGAGGCATTCATATATAAAAGAGGTGACATTAGCATCTCAGCTTTTAAAGCTCTTCCCCAGGCAGCCTGGGAGCAGGGGACCACGCAGGCTTTGCTGCTGTATGTGCAGCTGGGACTGGAGTAGCACATTTACAAAGTCCATGGAAAACAGAGGGCATTAATCATGACGTGGTGGGAAAGTCACACACACACACACACACACACACGCACAGGGGATTTTTTGGTTTGTTTGTTTGGTCTTGCTTTACGGGAAATTTGTTTGGGGCTTGGTTTGGATTTTTTTTTCCCTTTTTTTTTTTTTTCTTTCTTTTTTTTCTTTTTCCTGTTTGTTTATTTCACCAACCTTTCCTTACCCCTCTGCTATGTATTTGAGCAGAGAGCAGCCATGCTCAGAGAAACAGCTTTCTTTCACTCTATAGGAAAAAAAAACCCAACAGAAGATGTATTGTTTGGCTCTAGAACAGATCATAAAAAAATCAGCAAGGGGCACATGGAGGGGTAAGGAGGGAGGAAAAGAAAAATCAACATAGCATGTAAAAAAACAGCAGGAAAGTTCTGTAATTGACCTTTTTTTTTTTTTCCCCCCCCTCCAAGCTTAATCGAGTTATGTTTCATAGCTACTGTAATTAAACTATGGTGGATTTGAACTTGCATTTCCTTTCCACAGAAGCTGATTTAATCCTTTACATATGAACCCTGCAGAAGTGTCCTGAAATTGCTCAGAATTGGCATGTCAATGGAAGCACCACACGTGGCACATAGGGGCAGAAACGGCTCCAGTTCCCTCCTCTTTGTCCACCCATTTTGGTCTTTCACCAGCAAAAATGAGCATCTGTTTGCTTGGGCTGTGGTGGCAACAGGAAGCTAGAGCTGGGTAAAGTTAGTTATGTGGGGAAATAGCTAAATGAGAGATGAAATGCAGGAGGGATCTGCTTGTTGATGGTTATTGCCTTGTTTGGGAGAGTGATTGTGTTCTCTGAAGACTAATGGATCGAGGAAGAATTTCTTCCCTGTGAAGGTGGCAGAGCACTGGAACAGGCTGCCCAGGGAGGTTGTGGAGTCTCCTTCTCTGGAGATACTCCAGAATTGTCTGGGTGCATTCCTGTGTGATCTGCTCTAGGTGATCCTGCTCTGGCAGGGGGGCTGCACCAGATGAGCTTTGGAGGTCCCTTCCAGCCCCTGACATTCTATGATTCTGTGATTACAGGGACCAAAGGATGATTTTCCATATTAGCCACCAAGGGTATTTCTACTTCTTTGCCAGAAAATAAAATAAAATAAAATCAGAGTATCACAGTATCACAATAAAATAAAGTAAAATAAAATAAAATAAAATCAGAGTATCACAGTATCACAATAAAATAAAGTAAAATAAAATAAAATAAAATCAGAGTATCACAGTATCNTAAAATAAAATAAAATAAAACAAAATAAAGTAAAATAAAATAAAATAAAATAAACCAAAATAAAATAAAATAAAAAAAAATTAAAATTAAAAATTAAAAAAAAACAACAAAAAAACAGGAGGGAAAAGGAATAAAGAGGCTCCCTTTCTGCCCCTCATCATCATTACTGGATGCTTTCTCACTGGTGTTATTTAGTATTACTCCTGCACTGTTTAAATATCTCTCTGATTTTATTACAGGCTCACAGGATGTTCGAGGTTGGAAGGGACCCAAAGAGATCATCCAGTCCAACCCCCCTGCCAGAGCAGGACCATACAGTCTAGCTCAGGTCACACAGGAGCACATCCAGACAGGCCTTGAAAGCCTCCAGAGAAGGAGACTCCACAACCTCTCTGGGGAGCCTGTTCCAGTGCTCTGTGACCCTTACAGGAAAGAAGTTCCCCCTTGTGTCGAGGTGGATCTTCCTGTGCTGCAGCTTATTATTACCTCCCAGACTTTTCTTGCAGAGTAGAAGAAATTTAGCTGCAAATTCCTCCCCTGAATATTATTGACTTGCTTGCTCCTGAGTCCTGATCCTGCAAGAACCATAGCTAAAACCTTTAAAAATTTGGTAGGTAGGGTTTGGAGCCGTAGCTGACTCACCAAAACCAAGCAATGTAAGCAAAGTCATAGGAAGGGGAAAAGACTGGAAGAGAAAATCTCCAGATGCATATAACCTGTTTAAAAATAGGAATTAGGCAGGTTTTTTTTCCCCTCCCTCCCAATCTCTCTCCATCACTGGTTTTAAAGGATTGGGTGCATGCTTTTTGCAGCCTCTGTGCATTTATTGACTTCCCCTCACTGCATTAAAACAACCAGCTTGGTCCTCTGCATTACAGAATGCAAAACTTTGCCTCTCCTTTTTTATGCATTTATCTCCTTGCAGCTGAAACTGTACCAGGGATGCCCTGTTCTGGTACCAGGTGGCACAGCAGTCAGAGAAGACAGATAGCAGCACTGTTTTTTATCTCATATTAGTTCATCCATAGGATCAGGCAGGATCTCTGGGTGATTCTTCAGGCATTTTATGCCTGTGGCAGAAGGAACTGTGTTGTGTCCAACTGCAATGTTTGTTACAACATATTAGATCTCTGCCTGGACAGTGAGGGGAGGAGAACTTCAGGACATTTTGTTTCTGAGACTTCATCAACACAACCTCATTTTCCTAAACAGCTGGGGCTGGAGGGGAAGGAAAGGGAACAAGCAGGTCTCACAATGCAAATCAGAGGAGATTTGGAGTTCTTCCCACCCAAAAAAAAAAAAATCTTGTGGCTTGTAAAGTTCTAAGAGGGATGATGCAGAATCACCCCCATTTGATTTTCCAACTACATTTATAGGCTTGAACTGGTTGGGGGTGGGGTGGGGTTTCCTCCCTGTGTTTGGTTGTTGAGGTTTTTTTGGGGGTTGGTTTGGTTTTGTTTTATTTTTTCCTTTTTCCCTGTCTGTCTGAGGATTTTTGTGAGGTTTTGGTTTTGGTTTGGGTTTTTTTGTTGGTTGTTTGTTGGTTGTGGGGTTTTTTTTGTTTGGTTTTGTGGGGTTTTTTTGGTCAGAAAAAGCCTCAAAGCCCAGAAGCATTAGAAGCATATATGCAGGAATCACTTTGTACAGATATTTCATTATTAATTTTTTTCAAGTGGAAGCCTAAATTCTTGCCTTTTTTTTTCCTCTCCTTTTTTTTTCTCCTTTTTTTTTCTCCTTTTTTTTTTCTCTCCCTTTTTTTTTCTCCTTTTTTTTTCTCCTTTTTTTTCCCTTCTTTTTTTCCTCATTTCCAAATAAATTTTGGCTTCAAAGCATTAAACAAAACAAAATGAAAAATTAAACATCCCACTGCAGATGCTTCATTTTAACCATGAGAAGACAAAAGCCAAACTTGATATGAAATCCTTCAGGGACATATACATTTGAGGCAATATTTTCTTACCCCTTTGTTTATTTGGAAATTGTAGGTATTTTCATCCTGATTTAGAATGGGAGAAATAATCTCCACATAAGAAATGTTCACTACTTGCCCTTATCCAGGACCAGCTGCACCTCAGTCAGCTGCTGTGCCATGCAGAGGCAGATGAAGATGGCAATGAACAGGCATCCCTAGGGACAAGGGGAGATCTAGATGTCTCCTCTCTGCTTTCTGAGATGTGCTGACCTCATCCTGATGCCTGTGGTCTTATTGGCAAGCCAGATGCTCTCTCTGGGAAGTTTCTATTAGCTGCTCCAAGCCTGCTGTGAGAATGTCAGCAATACTGTGGGGAATGAAGAGGATGAGGCATCAGGGCTGGTTGAGATGTGTGAAGATGGTGAATGATTTTTGCACCAAGGCACAGGGAGGAGTGGCTCAGTGGGGAAGGTTTTGTTTCCCTCCAGAGGATCATGACAAATCTAGTCCTGGATCAAGTGAGCTTATCTCCTGCACTGCCTGTCCCTGCCTTGCAAAAGCAGGCCATGAATCCAAGTGATTGGACCTTCCTGTGGCAGATGCTGTGGTATCCATCATGACCTATGGTAAGGCTGTGCCTGCCCTGGTCTGAGCTGACATTTCCCTTTTCAGCAGCAAGGCACCTGGGCAGAGGAGAAATGCCCATCTTAACTGGGATGCCACAAGAGCAGCTATGACCCTCTCTTCTCTGCTTTAACACCCACTGACGTGAGCTGCAGCTTCATAAGCATCTTTTATTATTTAAAGAAGAGCTGAAGTCCAGATCTGACCTCACTGCCAGTTACCACACCCTTCTTCATTTGATCAGCTCCGTCTAGGCTGGCAGCAGGGAACAACATCAGAAGGGACCTTAATCAAATCTGCAGTTGCTCTGCTCTGCTGAAGCAACTCCATAGCCTAGAATTGTGTTGAGATTAGCAGGAGGCAGAAAAGATAAAGGTGAACATAAGTTTTTTGGGGAAGGAGGCAGAGAAAAATTAAAGCTTTGTTCTGTTGTCCCTCATTTCTTCACCATGAGGGTGGTGAGACCCTGGAATAGGTTGCCCAGGGAGGTGATTGAAGCCCCATCCCTGGAGGTATTTAAGGCCAGGCTGGATGAGGCTCTAGACAGCCTGATCTTGTGTGAGGTGTCCCTGCCAATGGCAGGGGGGCTGGAACTAGATGATCCTTGTGGTCCCTTCCAACCCTGACTGATTCTATGATTTGGCTGATGGGCTGCAAATCTGCTTCCTACAAATACAGTTTGGATTGGACAAAGTGAAGAACTCTGTCGGTAGCAGGAGCTGATTTGACAAAGTTGGGAAACCTAAAGCAGGAGAAAACTCACAGAATGCAGTATTTGGCACAAGATAAATATTGAATGAAGAGACTCCATGTTCCTTGGGAGCTGGTGCAATTGATGAGCTTTACTCTCCAAGGGTCTGTTCCTGCTGCAACTTTATGAGGAACAAAGCACAATTTGCCATCCAACTTAGCTATTCTCACACCTCTATTTGCAGGAAGTAGATGTGTTTTCAAGGAGCATTAGTGGAAAACACTCTTCTCCCCATGTTTAGAAAGGTAATTTGGGCCCTGGTTTCTGCCCTGGTATGAAGCAAGGTGGGAGTGAGAGGGGCCATAGGCTATAGGTCTACACTTCATGGTTAAATCAAGTATGGGACTGCTGATTACCTGCAGGGAATTAGCACAGCTCTGTCCAGTGTGTTGGTGGCAGACACAGCTGAGAATATTAGGATAGAGACACAGAAAATGCCTGGCAATATTAGAGCTTAGGTCTGGATACCATCCATCCCTACATGTGGCCTTTTAGTATCTTAAGGGGACTACAGAAAAGCTGGGGAAGGACTTTTTAGGCTGTCAGGTAGTGATAGGACTGAAGGGAATGGAACCAAGCTAGAAAAGGGTAGATTCAGCCTGAAAGTTAGGAAGAAGTTCTTCAGCATGAGGGTGGTGAGAGCCTGGAGGGAGTTGCCTGGGGAGGGAGTGGAAGCCTCATCCCTGGAGGTGTTTAAGGCCGGGCTGGATGAGGCTCTAGACAGCTTGATCTAGCGTGAGGTGTCCCTGCCCATGGCAGGGGGGTTGGAACTAGATAATCCTTGTGGTCCCTTCCAACCCTGACTGATTGATTCTTTGATTCTAATGTTCAGGATAACAGCAGCAGGTTTAAAGGAATTATTTGGTTTGGCAAAACCTCCATGGTTTAAGTTGGCAGAAACATTGCCTCTCAACAAGGAAACCCACCCTAGGTTGAATGATGGATTTCCCATGAACTGAAGCTGAAACTATTCACTGGAATAACTTTGTAGCTGATGAATTTTGATTACTTGCAAACTTGGCATTTTTGGCAAGCATCTTTTCCCCTTCAGCTCCAGCAAACACAAAAAGAACATAAAGCCCCTGTTTATCACCTGCTTTGCCCTCAGCATTGTGACATTTTCCCTCTTGCTACACTTTCAGTTTCTGAAGCTGCAGGGCGTGAGAGTAGAATTTGGTGATCAGAGCTTTTTTTTTTCCCCTCTCTCTCTCTCTCTTTTAATTTTTTTTCCTCTAGACACAGCTTGCATTAATCAAGTATTTGTCAAAGAACCATATAATTCATATTGTATGAACAAACCAGGAGTTCATACAAAGTTTTTATTACTCTCTATTGTCAAAGTTAGCTCAAGATGCTGTCCAAAAAGAACAGAAAAGAAAAAAATTCCATAATTTGTAAATAGAGGAGTTTGCACATCACTGAAGACCAAAGAGGCAACAATCTAGATCAGAAATAATCCTGTGAATTTGGCTTTCATTTTTCTCCCCAACCAGCAGCGTTTGGTGGATATTTTGTCCTCTGTCTTTCAACAAGTGCTTAAAATGTAAACAAAAGGATGCTTGCCTTATAGGAAGTGCTTAAACAGGAAATTCACCTTCATATCATTTCCCAACTGTTATAAAATCAGCAGAGAAGGGAGAAGTGGAGCGGTGAAGCGCACGATCGTTTCTCTTCATCACAGACACCTTTGGGATGCTGACCCAAGAAGAGCTTGGGCTGAAGGTGGGAAGATGGCTGGTTTGTAACTTTGACACTAGCTCCTAAAATTGAGAAGGAAGGGGAATAAAAGCAAAAGAGGTCACAGTTCTGTAACACTGACAGTAACACAGGGGTGCTGTCAACATTATACAAACTATGTACAAGACAAAGCGGGGCTCTTTCTTCCGCCAAAGAGCGCAACGGCAGCGCAAAAGGTGTGGGTGATGGTTGGCACATTGTCACAGGGGTGAGGAAAGGGGGCTTCTCCTGGATGTTACAGGTTCAACTCACAGCAGCCCAGAGGACAGTTCATCTGTCTAAATGTACGTCCTCTCGCCCTTCCTCTTAAATACTTAGCGAAGACCAGGCCGGTAGCAATGTCTGCTGTGATCGTGGTGCGAATAAGATGTCAATAAATGCAAACTTTTCCCTGGAAGGGAGCAGCTTACTCCAGGAAGAGCTGAGGAGCAGAGGGGTTTCAAGGAGTGACATGTCTAGTGCCAACCTCTGGTGCACCTTCTCATGGGCAGTGGTAGCTCATCTGGCAGTCAGTTGGGTAGGGTGTCAAGCCCGAGGGATGCCGCATGCTGCTTTGCCCGGAGCCTTAGGTTCTCAATGCTTGTTGTTTTACTGTTCAGGCTTGGAAGGGAGCTGGAGGCCTGCAGGATGGGTGAGGACCAGACCTGTTGAGCGTGGGAGAGCGACTGGTAGTACGACTGACAGTGCAGAGAGCTCAGCGGAGCCATGTTGACGTTCATGCCCAAGTAGGGCATGGCAGATGGTGTCCCCATTTCGAAGGAGGAGTAATGGACCAAGTTGTTGGTGGCTGCCATGTGCTGGCGGAATTGCTCCTGTAGGCGGAAGAGGCTCAGGGGTGAGGAGGAGTAGGAGTGAGTCTGAGCCAGGCCGCTGCTCGACGAAGGTGTCACAGTCACGCTGATAGGGGACTCTGCAGCAGGAGATAGAGAGGATAGAGGTTATTTCTACAGGCTGGATGAAAGTGCTGATCTGCACCCCAGCAGGATTCAAACTGCAGCATCAGCTTCTCTCTTGCATCAGGAGAGCAAACGAGAGGGGTTCCTGTTAGCTCTGTTCTGCTTCACACTCAGCATCTTACAGCACAGAAATGGGGCTGGCCTCTTTGCTTGTCTTTCCTACTGCTGCTGGGTGCTGTTCCCCCTGAGCTCTAAACTGAGTAGAAGGCTTTTGCTGTTTCTGTGCTCCTGCTACAACAGACATCATGCCCTCTGTGAGTCCTCTTTAGTGATAGAGATGAGAATACAAGCCTGAACAGCCTACTGCAGGCAGCCATACCATATGGAATAGGGACATATGGGATGGGGTGTATTAGAAGGGCTGTGGCTAGGAGGTCGAGAGAGGTTCTGCTCCTCTACTCTGCCCTGCTGAGGCTGCATCTGGAGTACTGAATCCAGTTCTGGGACTCCCAGTTCAAGAGGGACATAGAACTGCTTGAGAGAGTCCGGCACAGAGCCAGATGATGATGAAGGGAATGGAACATCTCTGTTACGAGAAGAGACTGAGGGAGCTGGGGCTGTGCTGCTTGGAGAAGAGGAGACTGAGAGGTGACCTCAGCAATGGTTATAAATATGTGCAGGGTGAGTGCCAGGAGGATGGAGCCAGGCTCTGCTGGGTGATGCCCAATGACAGGACAAGGGGCAATGAGTGGAAGCTGAGGCATAGGAAGTTTCATTTAAACATGAGGAGGATTTTTTTCCCTGTGAGCTTGACAGAAGACTGGAACAGGCTGCCCAGGGTGGTTGTGGAGTGTCCCTCTCTGGAGATATTAAAAACCTGCCTGGATGCATTCCTGTGTGATCTGGTCTAGGTGATCCTGCTCTAGCACGGGGGTTGGATTGGATGAGCTTTCAAGGTCCCTTCCAGCCCAGGACATTCTCTGATTCTATGATTCTATACTCAAAACACCACTTTTCCCCCTTGGAAATTCCAACTCCCATTCAAGATGCTGCTCCTCACCTGATTTTGGGCTTGCTCTCTTGCAGTTCAAAGCCTTGCTGTCAACACCAGGGCTCTTGTCCACTTTAGCCTCATCCAAGGTGCTCTTAAACTCCTCCTCTCTGTCGGTCTGGTCCTCAGGTGCTGACTCACTGGCCGACTGCTCCGACAGGGTTAGGTTGAGGTCTGCACTTACTTCACTTGGGAGGCTCTGGACCTTTTCAGTGTCTGGGGTGGTGGCCTGTGTCTCCAGCACGGGTGGCTCAGTCTTTCCCTCACTGCGGTTCCCTTCACAGTCCTTCTGCTTCTGCAGCTGCTCCTTCTGCAGGCTTCGCTGCTTCTTCCGGAATTTGGCTCTCCGATTCTTGAACCAAACCTTCAATGCCACAAACGGTAAGGGGGAAACTGGTGAGAATCCTGCTTCACACCAAATTCAACATCATTCAGCTTCAGGGGAACCCCAAGCAGTGGAACACCTCTGCTACGAGGATAGGTTGGGGGAGCTGAGGTTGTTCAGCCTAGAGAGGAGAAGACTCTGGGACGACCTTATAGCTGCCTTCCAATACCTGAAGGGATGCTATAGGAAGGCTGAAGAGAGATTTTTCTTAAGAATGTTTAGTGATAGCACAAGAGGGAACACTTTTAAGCTGAGGGAGAGTAGGTTTAGAGTGGATCTTAGGAAGAAGTTTTCAGTACAAGGGTGGTGGGACTCTGGAATAAGCTGCCCTGGGAGGTTGTGGATACCACAGCCTGAGGATGTTCAAGGCCAAGCTGGATGAGGTCTCGAGCAGCCAAATCTAGTTGAGAGGTGTCCCTGCCCACAGCAGGGAGGTTGAAGTAGATGGGCTCTAAGGTCCCTTCCAACCTAAGCTATTCTGTGATTCTGTGATTCTGATTCTAAGTAACGAGGTACTGCAAGCCCACTATGCCCAAATGCCATCCCACTTTGTTGGATCCTAGTTTTAGTGCTTCTACAAACAGCACAATAAGTAAATGCCAAAACATGTCCAGCCTTTGTATTGATTCTTTGAGCCACTCAATGTGGAGGTGTTTTTTTGGTGAACTGGTCCTGTATTTGCATGCAACCAGAATGTCTTATAGTCAAGTCTGATACAATTATATTGCCTTACAGCACAGTGCTCTGTCTGTTAGCTTCTGAAGCCATTCATTTACATGTACACAAAAACTATGGTGGCAGCACACAAAACATGTCATTACAGGCTGTTATCTGGGAACTGCATTTAGGGAAGGAGGAGAGCATCCATACATTCAAAATTTAAATTCATAGACTGAGAGAAATATTTGCAAAGTTTTTCAGTGTTGTTGGGTTAGTTAGGGGAGGAAACAAAAATCTTGNAGGTTGGACAAGGCCTTGAGTAACCTGTTCTAGTGGGAGGTGTCCCTGGCTATGGCAGGGGGTTGGAACTAGCTGATCCTTGAGGTCCTTTCCAACCTTACCATTCTATGATTTTATGATTCTATTCTATGATCCACTTCACACCGAAGAACTTCCTGTTGAAGTCTTTTAAAGACCAGCAATGCAAGAACCTCACCACCAGCAGATTGTGAAGCATGTTGGGCTAATTGAAACTAAAAAAACAAACCAAAACAAATCCCAAAACCAAACTAAACCTTGGCCTGGGATGTTACAAATATTGACAATGGTGGAAAAGAGCAGCTGGAAATACTTGGGTTTCTGCTCTTCTGAGAAAGCCAGGCAAGCCTTGCAAATAAATAAATAAATAGGCTTCTGCTGATGTTTCTGAAATTCTCCCCAAAGAAATGTGAAAGAGCAAATGAAAACCAGGGTACACTTCAGACAAGCCTAAATGTAAAAAATGTGCATGTGGATTAAGAATTTCTTTAGCAGATGTGTGACTTTGGATGACTTTATTCCCCTTCCCTCTGCCTCTAGGCACCTTTTTGGGGCCTTACTCCCCCAAAATCTTTGGTTGCCCTGGGAGAATGTTGGAAGGTGAAGGTCAGCCCTCTCAGAACCCCCACTCTATTCCTTTAAACATCTCCCCTCATAGTCAGTACCTGAACTCTGGCTTCAGGTAGGTTTGTGCACATAGCCAGCCGTTCTCTCATCACCACATCTGGGTAGTGAGTCTTCTGGAAGGTCTTCTCCAGTGCCTCCAGCTGCTGGGCAGTGAAGGCTGTGCGGCTTCGCCTTTGTTTGCGGTGCTGGGATCCATAACGTGCCTCCAAAATGATGTCTTGAAATGTACAGCCGTTGGAAGACAAGAAAAGTGGCCAATTTAATTATTGGAATTTGTATGCTGACACTTGAATAAAGCACTTGCAGACAAACCACTGAAACTTTCTGTTTCCTATGATTCTCATCAAGTAAGACACTCACACACATTTTGCTGCCTGGTGTTTGAGGAGATAAAACCTCTGGCTAGAAATTCTATTATGGAGAGGTGACCTCTTTCTATGATGGCTGTGCAAACTGCTGGGCATCCCAAGTTAAATTTGGTTACAACAAGCCAATCTGCTCTAGCATTGGTGAGGCAGGACAAGAAGATGCCCAGACCCCACTGTGGCACAAGCATCTTTCTTGAAGAAGCAATATTAAAACCAAGCTGGGGAGATTTGCTGTTGTAATTGGGAGAGGGGCCTAATTTTATCATAGAGTCATAGAATCTGTGACCTGAGCTAGATTGTGTGGTCCTGCTCTGGTAGGGGGGTTGGACTTGATCTTTTTGGGTCCCTTCCAACCTCAAACATCCTGTGATCTAGTAATAAAATCAGGGAGATATTTAAACAGTGCAGGAGTAATATTAAATAACGCCAGTGAGAAAGCATCCAGTAATGATGATGAGGGGCAGAAGGGGAG
Source organism: Ramphastos sulfuratus (assembly GCA_013399055.1). Taxonomy (NCBI): domain Eukaryota; kingdom Metazoa; phylum Chordata; class Aves; order Piciformes; family Ramphastidae; genus Ramphastos; species Ramphastos sulfuratus. The sequence continues at coordinate 4,047 of WBNM01022776.1, read as the reverse complement.
TCTCTTTTTTCCATTTTCCCTTCTGTTTTTTTTTTTT
>WBNM01022775.1:92612-173134 GCA_013399055.1 Ramphastos sulfuratus | reverse complement strand
TTTTTTTTTTTTTTTGTGGTCTTATTTCACCAATTTTCATACCATTTAATGATTAAACAGAAAACTTGCTTTTATCGACTTGTAAATTTAAGTCTATCCCACATAAAATGCAGACAAACAACACCAGCATAGTAATTATCTATTTTTCAAAAAAACAGACTTTTTAACATTCCTTGCTCCCTGCTAGGAACAAAAATAGCTTTCATACAAACCTGTGAGTTAAGTAATAAAATCTGATGAGTTGGGGGTTGGGAGCTTGTTTTGCAGAGAGACAGACTGCTCAATTGAAACATGGTGAAAAACATACTTACCAAGAGCAAAGATGATTAGAAGCATCTTTCACGTTGACCAAGCCTGCCTACATCCAGTCATAGTAAATGCTTCAGTAGCAGAGGCTGACCATAAGAAATATTTTTGCAGGCTCAGTTCCAAACCTGAAACACAGTTCTGTGTAACTTTGTCCAATTAATGATTTTTTTAAAATGTAGTATTCATTTAGAAATATATTTTTAGCTCTAGCAGCACAGCTTTGTTGCAATGAAGTGTTTTTTTTTTCCAACTTTCCTAAATGCTTGATGAACTCCCAGGTTTATTAAAACAATTTTACAGAATCATGAAGTGACCATAAAATTCCCTCCAGCTCCTTGCTGGAATTTGCGTTAATGTAGATCTTCTGCTTTGTGAATTTCTATTTCAATAAGTTGTTTGTTGGTTAAAACTGTAAGGTCTGACCATGCCACTAATCTTTCAGTAGAGCTCCATCTCTTCTGCTTCAGGAAACATGAAGATGCTCTGACAGCACAGTGGCCACGTAGTACAGATCAACATTTGCCTTCCCACTCCCTTTCCTTATTTCTACCCTGAGATCCCTGAGGAGAGGGTGGAAAAGCTGAGCTTGTTCAGCCTGGAGAAAACATGGCTTGAGGGGACACAACACCATTCCCCAGAGCCCAGAGTGAAGTCATCAGAGTGATGGAGACAGTCTGTCTACAGTTGTGCATGGTAGGAAGAAGAAAGACGATGGACATGAGTTGAAACATGGAAGTTTCAGCTATAATATAAGGAGAAACTTTCTCCCCACGAGAACAGCCAGATAGAGGTATATCTTTCCCAGAGACATGGTGGAGTCTCCATCTTTGGAGGTCTTCAGGCCCTGACCTGAAAAAAAACCCTTAGCAGTCTGGTCTGAGCTAAGAGCTGACCAGCTGCGAGTATGAGGTTGCAGCAGTGACCTCCTGAGCTCTTCCCAGCCTGAGTTATTTTGTGACCCTCGGTGTAGTCTAGTAGAGAAAGCAACTTCTCTTTCTTTGACTTTTCATCTTCTGCGCTGTCAGAAAAATCCTCCATGGCTCTTGCAAATCTCAATTTCATAGCTGATATGTGAAGAGCTAAAATTAATCATAGAATAGTCGGGGCTGGAAGGGACTGACAAAGCTCAATTAGTCTAACCCCTGCTGCAGTCAGCAGAGGCATCCTCAACTAGATCAGGCTACCCAGAGCCCTGTTGAGCCTCACTTTGAATATTTCCAGGGACACGGCCTCAAACACCTCTCTGGGCAACCTGTTCCAGTGTTCCACCATCCTCAAGGTAAAGAACTTGTTCCTCACATCCAATCTAAATCTACTCTTCGCAGAATCATAGAATCATAGAGTCATAGAATCGTAGAATCATAGATTCATAGAATCATAGAATAACAGAATGGCTTAGGTTGGAAGGTCCTTAGAACTCCTCTACTCCAACCTTCCCACCAGGGAGCAGGGATAGCTCTCAATTAGTCTTGGCTGCTCAAGGCCTCACCCAACCTCGCTTTAAATACCCCCAGGGAGGAGGTGTCCACAACCTTCCTGGGCAGCCTATTCCAGAGTCCCACTACCCTCCTACTCTTCTCTAGTTTAAAACCATTGCTTATGGTCCTGTCACTGCAGGCCTTTGTAAACATCTTATAGACCTCCTTGAAGTATCATCTACTGGCCACCTTGTGTATTGCTGTGAAACCACTAGTTATAATGAGTGGAGATTAGTACTAACCTGAACACTTAAATCACATCTGAGTTATGAGCTCCTAGTTCTACCCATGTAGAGAAAAATGTAAGACCTTGAAAACTTCCAGAGAGAATTATTGTTTGCAGAATCAAGTGCTTAAACATAGGTTCATCACATAACTAAAATACTAATGAAGCAATGACATCGGTTGGCCTAAAAGCCACCCCAGGTTTCCACCTCAGTAATCTGTAAGTGTATTTGGTTTTCACACCCTCAAATTCTATGCTTTCAGTCAGAAGAACCCAACAATCAGTGTGGAGAGTGGCTTCTTCCACCCTCCTAAGTAAGTTCGTGGCCTCGTTAATTTTAGCAAGTTTGGTAGGTTGTTTCCAATACAAATAGCATTTCGTGACTCTAGCAAATCAGAATCACAACAATCTGACAAATAAAACTTTGTATTGTGACAAGACAAAAATGAGGCTCTATCTTATGTCACTTCTAAATCTATTTTTATCTTCATAAATGTTTTTAAGGTCTCTAAAGGGTTAAAATAGCACTTAATGTGTTAGTATGGAACTACTTAAGTATGTTTATTTTCTTTTTCTTGCAAGTTTTGTATGACCTTATAAAAGACTAAAAGATGCTGTGTGCAAACACTGAAATCGTTCAGGCTCAGTTCTTTGCAAAACAAGCATAAATAGATTTGCCTTTCTTGGAGGCCTGTAGAAAAAAAGATGCAGAACACAAGATTTTATTTGCTGATACCAATGATCAGTTATTATTTCTCCTGGCATACTCAGGTTTTTCTCTGTGGTGGAGTAGTACTGAAATGCTCCTGACTGAAGAGAGAAACACAGTCCAAGTGCCTAGCCTATTGGTCCTGTAATCTGGCTTCCTCTATTGCAGAACAAAATGTTGCAATGCAAAGATGCAGATGTCCCTGCTCCCTTCAGCAACACTCACTGTATAGCTCCCCAAAGTATGGCTATTCATAGCTCTCCATGCTGCTCACTGCAGAGTCCTGATGATGATGCATTGTTTGCCGTGAGGAGAGTCCTGATGATGATGCATTGATTGCCATGAGGAAAACTGACAATTTAAAGTAAAACCACAGACAGACACAGACACATAGACACACGTGGGTGGCAGTGACATGGACAGAAACAGAATTCTCAGGATTCAGACCTGGTGACAGACTTCAAAGGCTCAGTGTCTCACTGAATCATCAATAACACTGCACATACTGACCTTTATTTAGATGTTTTGGTGAGACAATTAGCTTTTTCTTGATAACTGTCTAAGATGCTAAACCTTTCCTATGTAGTATTTTTGTGTTCTAAAGTAATTTAGGGGTGTGTGTTTGCATGTGTTTCTCTCCAAAATATTTCTTTGACTGCTAAAGCTTCTCTATCAGTTATCAACTCTGGGTTTGAAAGTGCTGTTAGGCACAGTTTTGAGCTGGAAGCACTTATTAATTGTTCCCACTAGGAGAGTATTCTCCAAAAGGTGAATTCCTCAGGGATGTTCTTAAAGGCCATAGGAAGCACATGTGCATCTACAACCTCCCAAGGAACCCATTGTAACTGCCCATGATCCCACACATCTCTGACAAGAACATGCAGGTCCATTTCATGCCACTTGGGAGTGACTCAAAGAGCAAGAATATGATCTGTAACCATGTTTGATGCTGCTTCCAGAGCCTGTTCCTTGATAGACACATATGTCTTGCAAACAAACAGCAGCTCCTCCAAGGCCTTGAATACAGAATTTGGAAGGATTTAATTCATGGCCCTGTCCATTCCCTTGCACAAATCCTTTTTCTATCTGTGAAACATTAATGATTTAGAAAAGTTTTCTTTTCTTGCATGTTTCCTTTGCAAGGTTTTATATCTTTCTCTAATTGACTAGTTAAGTAAAATGCCATGTTACTACTGTGGAAACTTCTTTCTCTCTTCCTTTCCAAAAACAGCATCCCAGGTTTTTACAATTTCCAGAAACTGCAAACTCCACCACAGTCATCATTTGACTCTCATGCTTCTGGAATCAGGATGAGTTTTCTCTTGAACCTGGTATAAAAAAAGGCAAAAAATATTGTTTAGGACTTTTTATAACATGATTATACTGCTAAGTTGCTTGTTTATGGGCAGTGCAGGGGTGCAGCGCAAGATCTAAATAGTGACTGGCGAGACATTGGTCCTTTGTATTCATGCCTGGCATCCCTCAGCCTTAGGGTCAGATAAGCAAGACCTAGATGTGTGTGCAACCAGACTGCAGTGAATGGGTGCAGCATTGCTACTTCCCACTACATTGACAAGAAGCATTTACTGCTGGAGTGGGCTAACAGCAAATAATTTCCATCTCTGCCTTGAGAATAAGTAAAAAAGAAAAAAAAAAAAAGAGAAAAAAATCTGGAGGAAAATCTGCTTAGCTATTCAGGCAATGTTTAGCAACATTATTTTGAACATGATTTACTCAAGGCGTTATCTCCTTATGCCTAGAATACTTTCAACTTATTGTTCAATTTCCTCAAAAATAGTGGAAAAGGAGGAATTAAGAAGGGGAAAAAGTAGCAGAAAGGAAGGAAAAAAAAGCAAAATTATTGCATTCTCTGTCAAGTAAGTGAAAGGTTATTCTCTCTCCCTCTGTATTATTTGTAGTTTCACATTCAAAATCAACTCACGAGAGGACGAAATCATAAAACACAGTTGTATCATGACTTATGAAAATAAAATGTGAGGGCAGAAGTTTGAAACTGTGAATTTTACTGTAAAGAAAAAAAAAATAACAACCCTGCAAGCATGTAAAAAATTCTTGTTTGGGCAATTTCATACTATCCTTACATGTTTTTTTTTTCCTGATGCTGCTGATGAGGTTGGCTAGCAGGGGAAGAGCACAGATCCATTTTGTGTTATGGTGGTTTCCCTATTACTTCCTTTGTTCTTTGCACATTTCAGTACAGAACAGCAATGCTCAGAGTGTCTGAGTAAGTCCTCTCCTCTAATTTGTTCCTATCTTACTTCTTTCTGGCTGCTGTGGTTTAGCCCTGCTCTTCAAGGCAAAGGCTGATTTAATTAAGTTTATGACCTCATTTCTCATTTTTTAACATTTGGGGTTTTTTTATCCTTTGTTCTTTTCAGTTTTCTTCTCTTTACTTTTCCTTTTGTCTTTATGTCTAATCTCATCCATCATGGTAATTTTGATGACATCAATGGTTTGTGCAGGTTCTTGCATTACCAGAGTCATAGAATCACAAAAACATTCAGATTGTAAAATAATCTCAGGCTCACCAAATCCAACCAATATACCTACTCTACAAGGTTCACCCCTAAACCTCAAGCACCACATCCAAACTACCTTTAAACACATCCAGGGTTGGTGACCCAAACACCTCCGTGGACAGCCCATTCCAATGCCTCGACTACTCTTTCCATTAAAAAAGAAAAAAAAAATTCCTAATGTCCAGTCTAAACCTACTCAGTTGCATCTTGAGGCCATTCCCTCTTGCTCTATCTCTGATTAGCCGTGAGAAATCTTAGTTACCAAAAAGATCTTAGTTACCTACTCTTACATGCCACATTCACTACTCTCTCAGTACCAAGAAAATTCATGACTTTCCCTAGGCATGGCTGTTCCACACAGCCTGGCTTCAGTGTTCTACATGCTCTGCTTCATCTGTGACTTGTTAGTTTTCTTCATAAACACCTATTGTTATCTCCAATTTTCCCCCCACTCTGCTATAATCCTCATCCATGATTACCATCTAGCTGTCTCTCTGTGTCTTTCAGAAACACTTTGCATCTTCTGGATCACAGCCTTCTTCTCGCTGTTGCTGCCAGGTCTTCCTTCACTGTCTGTCAAGCTATCAGGGAGTGCCTTCTCTGCCTTAGCAATGTTGTATTTCAAGCTCTCTCTCATTTTAATATATATTTATCCTGGATGGATTCTCCTACCCCCAACAAATAGAGAGAAATAAATGACCAGATCTCAGACTGGTCACAGAAGCAAGTATTTCTTCCACCTTGATGTAAAATCAGTCCAAAGCTTCACTGCAAGTTCATACCAGTGCTTGCTTCTCTCAAGTTTTTGAGGATCAGCTTTCCAGTACCAAGCATAAACTGTGCAAAGTATGTCCTATATATACATCTAAGGATAACAAATCCAGGGGCCTCAAGGAAGGTCTATTCAAGACTAAATCAGACCACCTTTACAGTCTTCTCATAGAACTATCACACAATGAAATGTTTAGAGCTATGGTGGATTTTTATTAAGTATAATATCGAAGACTGTAAACAAGAGATGGAAACTGGAGATAAAAAGCTCAGTTCAGAGAGCTTGTGCAATCAACTTGATAGAAAAAAAATAAATTGAGATATTATTCACTTCAGTGCACAAAGTATGAGAAAGAACAAGATAGGCATTTCCTCAAATTATCAGAAATGTTGAAAGACTTTTCATCAGCTAAGGATGAGGAAAAATAAGCTTAGCACTTTGAGGGACCACACAGGTAGCTATGTATAGAATCTACCTCTTCGTCAAAAACAGCCAGCAATGAGAAAGAAACACAATGGCTGTATGCTGAAAATTTTGAAGCCCTCGTCTCATTGAAAGGAAAAGAGAATTTTGTCTTTGGAGCTATTGACAGAATATGTAGTCAATTTCATTGCAGGTTGAGGAAATTCTAACTTTTTCTAACTATGTACTGGTTTAGCTCTTTTTCAGTCTGTGTCCAGAATATGTTGTGTATAATAAAGTGTGATGGAAGTTCATGGAAGGAAGGATTGGTTATATATAGCCCTTGAAGACCTTTTAGGAAATTTTCCCGGTACTGCAAGAAGCACTGACTAATTTCTGTGTGAAATTAAGGCTGTAAATATTTTACTTTAAAGGTACTTCCATTCTTGCACTACTTCTAAGACTAGTGCAGTCCACTGTAACAAACAATAATGCCCAAAGTTGCAAAGACTCCATGTTTATTATGTTCTTCTCCATGTTCTCATCTACCTCTGATACCACCAGTGTAACTACAGTGTCTACTACTTAGCTGTGAGAAAAGTATACAAGATCAGCCCTGTGCAATGGAGCTCAATCCAGTGAAGTTCTAATAGTATATATAAAACACTTAAATGCATGCATATTATATATTTGAAGCTTATATCCCATGATGATAACAGTATAATGCAGACATGAAAGATGACACCAATCTGGGGGCAGATGTTGATCGGTTGGAGGGCAGAAGGGCTCTGCAGTGGGACCTCGAGCACCTGGACAGATGGGCAGAGTCCAAGGGGATGGTGTTCAACAAATCCAAGTGCCAGGTGTTGCACTTTGGCCACAACAACCCCATGCAGAGCTACAGGCTGGGGTCGGAGTGGCTGGAGAGCAGCCAAACAGAAAGGGATCTGGGGGTGCTGATTGACACCCGCCTAAACATGAGCCAGCAGTGTGCCCAGGTGGCCAAGAAGGCCAATGGCATCCTGGCCTGCATCAGGAATAGTGTGGCCAGCAGGAGCAGGGAGGTCATTCTCCCCCTGTACTCTGCACTGGTTAGGCCACACCTTGAGTACTGTGTCCAGTTCTGGGCCCCTCAATTTAAGAAGGACATTGAGGTGCTTGAGCGTGTCCAGAGAAGGGCAACGAGGCTGGTGAGAGGCCTCGAGCACAAGCCCTATGAGGAGAGGCTGAGGGAGCTGGGATTGTTTAGCCTGGTGAAGAGGAGGCTCAGGGGAGACCTTATTGCTGTCTACAACTACCTGAAGGGTGGTTGTGGCCAGCAGGAGGTTGCTTTCTTCTCTCAGGCAACCAGCACCAGAACAAGAGGACACAGTCTCAAGCTGTGCCAGGGGAAGTTTAGGCTGGAGGTGAGGAGAAAGTTCTTCACTGAGAGAGTCATTCACTACCGGAACGGGTTGCCCAAGGAGGTGGTGGAGTCACCATCCCTGGAGGTGTTCAAGGTGGGTTTGGACATGGCACTTGGTGCCATGGTCTAGTCTTGAGGTCTGTGGTAATGGTTTGGACTTGATGATCTTTGAGGTCTCCTCCAACCTTGGTGATACTGTGATACTGTGATAGTTGGTACATCTGCACTGGTATTACTTCAGATAGGGAAGAGATTCACTTTAAGAACCTTGATTTCAGGTGTTCTGAAAAAATAGGTGATTATCCTAGAACAATATCCATACAACTTGTGAATTCTAGTTGCTATTATTGAAACAACCAAATGATGGACTTCTTGTAGCACAGCGAAAAGACACAATGAGATCCATTATTTGATGAATGTGCTTATTGCGTTCACGCACCAGGTCAAGTGAAAACAAATTATTACTTTGACAACTTTGATAACTTTACTGTTAGTCAAAAAGACAATGCTGGTGAGGCAATACCTTCAGGACACTCACAGAAGGGAGAAAACAAAACCAAAACAAAGGGGAAAAAAAAAAAGGCATGTTGCCATAGCTGGGAAGAAGAACCAGACAGAGACCTTGAGTTCAAGAGTAACCAGACATCAAGGGAGTAAACAACATAGCTGCACACTTACCAGAGATAGCAGAGACCACAGAGACTCAGTGCATTGGGATTGACTGTTTCAGGTTGGTAGGCATTTAGCAAGAAAAGTCTCCAGTAGTCAGCATAACTTCAGAGTGTGTTTAACTGCTTTCCCAAAGAGTTTTAAAAGTTACTTTTAAAATAAATGGGGAATTTGCTAAATGCACCCATTCTGCTAAAAATGCACTCTACATTTCCATATTGTATCTTGACAAGAAAAATATCTGTGGAGTTTAAAGAAAAGATTGGTCAACATCTGTGTATGTTCACTTTGTGTATTACTAAATATCAGCCAGATCAATGTTGGAGTGCTGTGCTAATGTCTGGAATTTACATTAAAGCAGTGTCAGGAAGGCTGGAGCTGGAACATTATTGATGGTAAATGGATATAGGTCATTTGGACCAGAAGATTCAGATTTGCCTTGCTAGTAAAGCTAATCAAAATCAATAAGGGAGTAATTATTTTAAAAAAAAAAAAATGGAAAAAGGAAGAGAAGAATATAAACTGAACTATGAATACTAAAAGTAAGCTTCATTTTTCTTACGATCTCTCCTAATAACTTGGATTTCTTTTCAAGGCTTCACAAAAAGGGAAGTATTTGCAAACATCCATTTTTATGTCAGTCTAGCACTGACTATAGTGGATTTCAGCCTTGCTTGAAAACAATCCACAGAATAAGACTTCCATTCTGTCTCAGCACTTTTCCCTTCATCCTCCTGATCACTTCTTTAGAAATAATTTCCAGTCTGCTCATCATTTCCTGATAAAATGTGCTCATAGAGAATGCAGTGGGGCAGGAGACCTGGTAGAGAGGGACATGGTGCCTACCTAGGTGACACAATAGCTTTGTATTGATTTAAAAAATTGGAGGGGTGGAAAGGGAGGAGAAACCAGGAAATAAGAAAACGTAAGTGTCAAAATACAGCCAGAAATATACTCACAGCTTAATTTAAACTGAGTTCTTCATTCCTCTTTCAGAGTCCACAGACTTCTTTCCAATACCTTGCATCACTGTTCATCATCAGCTTTGGTGAAGACCTTGTCTTAGTTTTCAGCGTAACATACTTTTTCTTTCTATGAGAAAGTCTGACATGCTTTACTAAAGCCACCATCAAATATAGCTTCACCACCTCATAATTTTGTTTTTATTGGAAAAAGAAAGTGTTTGTCTTGACTCATAAGATATATTTGGTGTCAATCTATTTTGCTCACCATATTTATTGTTGCTTTCCTCCTGAGACTGTGTTGAGGGTTTTCTGTTCTTCAGTTTGCTGCAAGCTTTGCCTTATTACAGACTAAGTTGTCTAAATTACGTTAGCTACCTGAAAGTTAAGGTTTTTGCCTAGGCTAGTTGTGTATTCTCACCCAATCGCTGAAGGATGACTAATTTCATGTATCCTAAACACTTTCCTTATTATATCCCAAGATGTCCTTCACATCTCTGTGGAACATCTGTGAGCAAATTAGATTAGAGTTTTGTTTTTGTACATAGCTAAACTTTAGTGAAATACATCCCACTGTGAAAAGCCTAAGATAAGAGATTATAGCATTACTTAATTTAAAATATGATGTAGTAGATATATTGCAGTATATGTACAATAGATAGACATAGGACTATAGAGTTACTGTAGCATAGTTCTAAGAGTGAACTGAACACAGGGAGGACTTCAGCTCAAAGCACAATCTCTGACTGCAGCAGGACATAAAAAGCACTATCTACAGCAAACTGAAATCCAGGTAATATGGAAATAGTGACTGAAATTGCTCCAGATTTGGACAATGTCCTCAGCTGCAGTACCATGGTAACCTGAGTGCTGTCATGCAGTGCTACCAGCCCTGAGGCCACAGGTACCCTGTGCTGGCCACCCACATAGAGCTTTTGAGCACACTAGTTGCACAATCATCTTCCTCACTGTCAAATGCATGGAAGGACATTTAGGAGATATCTATACCAACAACTCATGAGAACCAGTAGAGAAAAATCTCTAGAGCAAAATAGTCTTTGAAGACATAGCAACCATATCATAATGCCTTTACTTCAGATCACTTCTGGTCTTATTCTATGAAGTAAACACCTATTGCAGCTGAAGGACTCTTGGAGCACAGGTTCTGGTTAGTTTCACCTAAACCAAGTAGAACTGCACAGCAATATGAAGCAAAACATGGTGAAATGGAATAAAGATAAAAGTAATTTGGAAAAGTCGGAAGAGAGAGTTCAACAGCTCACTTCTGGTCTGAACTGAAATGCTAATGTAGGTGCTCCATTGTGCACAGTAAAGCATAACTATGAAGCAATTTGTGTAATGCAAGACCTCTTCATTTTGCTGGGCAGCTCTTCATCACCTGTAAGATACGGGATCGGGCTGAGGTCCAGAGTCAGAGGCTGCTCAATAAAGCAGCCAAGAGAGCAAAAGTTGTATTTGTGGCTAATGCCAAATGCATTCTTGTCACATGGATCTTCTTCTGACTTGAATTCTCTGTCCTTACGTATTATTTACGTTAACTTATTTTAAGTATAATACAAGCACAATGCCCAAAGATTTGGTTTGAGGACTGGTATGTACTCTCTCTAACAATATTGTCCTGACTGAGCAGAAGAATCAACACACAACCTGATGGTTCTAGAACAGGGAAAGAGACAGGTAAATTACTAAATAATATATATTTAAATTACTAAATAATGTATATTTAAATTACTAAATAATATATATTAAATATTTAATATATATCAAGGACACTTGCTTCCACCATTTCAACTCAATCTTACAGAGTTTAAGGCAGAGTTGAAACACAGGTGTTACAGAATAGAAAGACCTTCTAGCAAGCAAGCTCTGTTCACTCCAGTCTTCAAAAAGGGCAAGAAGGAAGACCCAGACAACTACAAACCAGTCAGCCTCATCTCCACCCCTGGGAAAGTGATGGGTCAGCTCATTCTGGAGGCCACCTCGATCCACATGAAAGAAAAGAGGGTTATCAAGAATAGCCAGCGTGGATAAATCAAGGGGAAATCTTGCTTGACTAGTCTGATAGCCTCTACAAAGCCATAACCAAATGGGTAGATGAATGGAGATAGTCTACCTTGACTTCAGGATGGCTTTTGGTAAAATATATCCTCCAAAATATCCTCCTAGGTAAACTCAGAAGTGGGTTAGGTGTTTGGTAATTGGCTCAACAACAGAGTTAGAAGAGTTGTGATCAGGAGTGCTGAGTCCAGTTGGAAGACTGTGGCCAGTGGTGTTCCCCAGGTATCAGTACTGGCTCCAGTTTTGTTCAATATCTTCATCAGTGATCTAGATGAGGAGACTGAGTGTACCCTCAGCGAGTTTGCTGGTGATATGAAAAACTGGGGGCCATGGCTGACACAATTGGAAGGCTGTGCTGCCATCCAACAACATCTGGACAGGCTGGAGAGCTGGGCAAAGGCAAACCTCATGAAGTTCAACAATAACAAGTGCAGAGTCCTGCATCTAGGGAGACTAGGGGTACAGACTACGGGTGGTCCTGCTGGAAAGCAGCTCCATGGAGAAAGACCTTGAAGTCCTAGTAGACAGCAAGCTATCCATGGGACAGCAGTGTGCCCTTGTAGCCAAGATGACCTGCCCTGGTGAGATCACATCTGGAATACTGTGTCCAGTTTTGGGCTCCCCAATTCAAGAGAGACAGAGATCTGCTGGAGAGAATCCAACGGAGAGCTATGAGGATGATTGTGGGACTTGAACATGTCTCCTGTGAAGAAAGACTGAGAGAACGGAGGCAGTTTAGCCTTGAGAATATGAGGCTGAGAGGGGATCTTATCAACATCTATAAATATCTGGGGGGTGGGTGTCAAGGTGAAGGTGATAGTCTTTTTTCAGTGGTGCCAGTGATTGGACAATGAGCAACAAGTATAAACTAGAACACAGGAGGTTCTACCTCAACACTTCTTTAGAGTGAGCATGACAGCACTGGAACAGGCTGCCCAGAGATATTGTGGAGTCTCCTTCTCTGCAGACATTCAAAACCCACCTGGATACATTCCTGTGTGGCCTGCCCTAGGTGATCCTGCTTTAGCAGGGGTTTGGACTCAATCTTTGGAGACCTCTTCCAACCCCTGACATTCTATGATTCTGTGATTCTGTGATCTACCATAATTGTCAAGGTTACTTGAGAAGCTGCATATGCTCCGATGTACCACAAAAAGTTTAAATGATTCATGAAAGGGCCAAAATAGCTTGAGACTGGAGGGATGTCTTAGTTTGCACCTAAAAGTTATTCTCCATTCAGGATGCAGACACATCTGGGTAGCTTTTTGTAGCCATCTTCGTAAAAGATGTTTTATAATAGAGCACATTCCAAAAGCAGAGTTTGTCCAGTCATCTGCACATACCAGCTGATGCAAAGACAAGTGGACAAACACTTCAGTATGTAAGAAGAAAAAGATCACTGGTATTTCTGAAGGAAGCATCTGCCAAACATTAATCAGAATTTTCAGAAACAGGCTGTATTTAACATCTCACAACCTAATATAGATCATACAGCTGCCAATATACCATTAAAAATTCTAAACCAAATAGATGTATAGCTTACCCACAGAAAATTTTCCTCTAGTTTATTATCACAGCAGACCAAATGCTTAAAGAGCAAAGATAACTAATACACATGTCATGTTCTCCATACTCTTATAATCTGCAACTGACTACATTTATTTGAGAATGATGCTGTTGTTATTATTTAGTACTAATACTATTAGATATCTTGGCAGAGGCTCACAAAATCCCTCAACAAAGGCTTGTGAGAAAGCTGCAAAATGAAGTAATTTACCCAGTCACAGAAGTGCCAACTTAATATATTTTGACATTTCCCAGGCAGAAAATTCTGGTAGGGTAGCAGAGAGCCCTCAACTGAACAGAGGTTCTTAAGCAAAGGAAAAGACACAATAACAATCCAGAGACACAAGTCCCAACCCACAGCCTTTCTGGAGGCCACACACACAGTTACTAACAAATTTTACTGACAACTATTAAAAAAATTGGCATTATTAGTAGCAAGGTCTGCCTTCCCCTAGATTAGTTCATCTTTCCCACAAGGAGTAATCAAGGTTGCTGATTATTTCCCACAGGACAATGAGATATAGTTAGGGCAAGAAAGGTAGATGTGAGCTAACATTTCTCTGTGAGTGAGCCCACAGTACCCATGTTCGGTTGCTGACCTACCACAGCCCTCTGAGTACTATAGAGAAATCACTTAGTATGGTATTCCTCTTATCCAAATTTAGACTCCTACAGTATAAACATCTACATAAGAGTAAGTCACCCTGTGCTCCCTTTGTAGTCAACAGAGAGAAATAGATACTTCTTGGGTGCAATTAATCTCATCCTAAAGAAGACATCTTCCAGATGATTTATGCCATAAAAGTACCTGTTTTTCCCTGACTATAAAGGGAGTCTGAGGTGATTTTTGCCATATGGACACCTCAGACATGGACAATAATATATCTAGCAGAGACACAAAGCCATTGATATTCCACACAGCCTGGAGTTAGTATAAATGTTTGGTCAATAATAACTCGAGCTGAACTCAGACGGTTGACCTAGAGGTGAATGGCTCTGTATTCCATTACTAAGCCGCTGAATCATCCAGTGTCTCTTTTCTTTTAAAGTGAAGTCTCTCCCTGGGTTTTAGATGTCACTTAATGGAATGTGGATATTAAATGTATGTAAATCCATAGCATTTTTGGATAGAGCTGCATTCCACTACGTCCCATTATAAACACTATCCCATCCTCCTCTTTGGAGCTGTCAATCTGTCAGGCAGAGGAGCCTGTGAACTCCCAAGGCAAATCCTTGCAATTTCAAGGGAACTGCAGTTGCCAAAAAGAAATTTCCCAATTAAAATAGTCCTTCTGTGGAGACTATCAGAAAGACTCTCCTAAGCTGTGTTTTTTTATATCCTGGGATGATCGGAATTCCTTTACCGAAAGTAGTGCAACATTTCCCCCACCACCACCCCCAGGATCTTAATTTCCATTTTTTTCCTATCCCTGTGCTCAGAAGTCTCATTCTGTTTCATGGAAGTATCTTCTATCATCTTCACTTTTGCTTTCTATTATTTTTCTCCACATTTTTCAGTATGTTTTTTATTAGAATTTCCATTTCAGTTGTAAAATATGACCAAGGTTTTGCAAAACAATTATTTTTTCACTTTTGCCTTCGACCTACCAGTAAACACTCAGGACAGAAAATCATTATTATTAATTTCTTTTTAAAGAGGTTAATGTAGCAGTATACTCATTTAAACTTCAAATGGTAGGGACTACATTACTTTACACATGTAATTTAATGGAATGTGAGTAATAAACTCTGCCAAATCCAGAGCACCTGGGCGTTAAGCTACTTTGCAATTTAAACGTCATTCCTCTGTAGTAGACAGCCCCTGTTCACACAACATCAGCAAAATAAACATCTTCACCAGTATCTTACCAACAGGTTCAGAACTCCATTCACTGGTCCAGTTCAGATGAAGTAGTCTGTCACATTTAAGACATCTGTACACAAGCACATTATTTTTCTGAAGGAAGCACATGACACACTGCCCTCTCTGAGACCATCTCTGAACTTCTACGGAGAAGGTTGCGTAGCTTACACTGTGCCTAGAACATGAAGTTCCTCTTCTTCTGAGGATCAGGTTTTATCTGAAAGATTACCCAAAGAAATAAATACTCATGTATCTCCTGTTTATTCTGTAAGTGTGTCTATACATCTTTAGCAGACTAAATGGATTTGGCGTCAACCATTTTTTCAAATGCACCTTAAACTCATCTTAAAGGTTTTCAGCAATTATCTAAATTACACAGTATTGGAAGCACGAAACAGTAGAAAATTACAAAGCTCCAAATTGCTGATAAACACATGACGACTAGAGCAGACAGTGAGGCTGGGCACAGACCCAGCAGTCTATGTTGTTGTGGCATTGGGGAGAATGGAGGGGCAAGAAGGAGGTCCACAGTTCAGTTTTTTCACTTGGCACCTTCAATACTTTTACCAGAGGAGTTGCACTTTAATAAGGAATATTTTGTGCAGCTGATAAAGGAACGACAGTTTGACCTCCAAGAAGGATGGCTTTATCACAGTCCCACCAACACACTGCACAATAGTAGATAACAAGGCATAAGTATTATCTCAATTTCTTATCCCCTTTGGAGGGAAATGAGACTTCGATACTAAATGGCAGGATCAATGGATCTGTCCTCCACACTCCTCCCTCACCAGAAAACATGACTGCTTTTGGTAAGGGTTGTTACTTTGGCTATGTCAAGTGCTTCTCAAAGAGATCAAGTTTGTGACTGCAATTGTATTTTAAAGCTGTAGAGGTAGTCTGTAGTATACTGCATTTATCACTAGCAGTCTTAAATAATCTGCATATGTTTGTAGGAGTTTGAGGCTTATTGGAAAATTCCAATAAGAGAAATCAGGAATTTCCTGAAAGCTCAGTGCATCATCTCAATAAATTAGAGCATTGAATGTGAAAGAATAACAACAATAAAGTCTATATCATTCATTGGTTTGCTAATTGGTATAAAAAGCCAATGTATAAACAATTTCAGCCTCTTGGCTTTTGGGCACTGGTTCTGTCGTTCCTTCGCTCCTCTCTGACTCCTTCACACTGTGTACTAACCTTTTCCAGACAACAAGCGAGATTTTGCTGGTTTCTCTATCTGGGGGAAGAGAAGGTGGTGGTATTGGTCTCATCTGGGCTTTTTCTTTCTCCAGGGGGAAAGATTATTTTTCTGCATTATTTCCAAATTCTATATAATTTTAAATACACATAAATATATTTTGCATATATGCTTGTAAATTTAGCTTGCTGTAAAATATAGCTTTATCTTTCTTCCCAGCCATCTGAGCTGGTCTGGTAAATTTTATTGGGGGGAGGAATTTCTCAACCCACAACAATGTTGCATATGAATTGACTGAACAGTTTGTGCACTGAATTACTTCTTTTGAATGTGACCAGACCTAGAGCTGACAGGCTGTTTGTGCATCTGATGTCAGGCCTCTAGTTATGGCAATAATTGGCATATATATTATGAGACAAATCCAGCTGCTGCTAGCACCTCTGATCTCTGAGGACCACCTAAATGCAAGGGGATTCATCTCGTGCCAAACGGTTTTTTAACAAGTTTATCCATCACTAAATGCAACACACAGAAAACAGTAACTTGAGCAGGTGACTTCTGCAAATCTGAAATAAAAGTGCAATGGAGACAGCAAAAATGGTGTTTTGAAGGTGCCTATCTGGAAACCTGAATATACAAAATACATATTAGTCTCCTGTAAGTTTGTTCTCTGCTCCTCAGAAGTGAGTGAAAGGCAAGTTTCCAGGACAATTCAAATGCTCTAGGGTTTTTCAGATTAAAATCATGAAGGAAGAAAATTACATATGTAACATAAGTAACTGAAATAGGAATTGGTAAAAAATGATTGTACAACAAAACCAGATGCAAAGAAAAGATGCTACAGAAAAAATGTGGAAAAGGAAAAATAAGGAAAATCTAAATATATCTACTGTGATGGTTTGGGAGTTACACACTCCACCTCCCTCACTCTATGAAAATCACCCAGACTAGACTCAGCTGGCTGGAAGTTAAGAGATGAAGCTATATTTACAGCTCAGGACAATATATAAGCAGATACATACACAATATACAGGAATATTTACAGAAATATACAAGTTAAAGGTAATACAGAAACACAACACCCCCTCCCAGAAATCAGAGTCCCCAGGAGGGGCTCCCAACACCCTTCCACCTTCTTTCCACCCCTCTCCCTTATCCCAGGGTCTGCCTTAAGCGCAAGGTGAGTTTGGAGGATCGGCAAGGGAGGTTAGAAGTAGAGTGATTAGTTGGGTCGCACAGCAGAAAGCCAGAAGACACATCAATTCCCTGAAAGAGAAAGACTCTCCCTCTTATCTATGTTTGTGCCCTTGTTTTTATACATCTCAGCAAGCCTATGAGTGAAGTAGACATCACCATTGTTTTCTTTTCACAGCCTATAATCTATTTTTTTTCATTAAAATATTCTAATTAGCCTCAAACCAGCACACCTACTCTTTTCGATGGATGTCATGTATATCACACACACAGTATCACACAGTATCAGCAAGGTTGGAAGAGACCTCAAAGATCATCAAGTCCAACCCATTACCACAGACCTCAAATATGCCTTGCTTGGTTGGTTTCTAAGACATGCATAGAAATCAGGCTTCTAGTACTCTTTTAGATCTGTTGTTGTATCTTCATGCGTGTCTTGCGGAGTCTTCCTCCTTGGAGATATCAAAAGCCATCTCAACCACCAGCTCTGTGTGTCTTTGCCTGAGAAGGAAAGTCTGCAGAACATTAAAATTTCCCATATGTTTCTCACAAAATCTAGCCTATAGATTTCATGACACAAAACAAAGAAAAAGAAACTAAGAAAAATATAAAGTGGCTTTTGAACTTTTTTTTTTTTTAAGAGCACTACAAATTTAATATCTTATTCACACAGCAGATTGTGTACTGATCTTGAAGTGCCACATCATAGTTCCTACACATCTTTCACTCATGAACGCAGCTTTTCTCTGACAGGCATGTCCAGAAAGAGATCACGACCTAGAAAAAGTGTAAGATTAATTCACTCTGGAGGCAATGCTTCTGTTCATATTGTCAGTTTTACTCCCTTTCTCTGAGCAGCTTGAAATAGGTGAAATATTTTGTCATCCACTCAGAAGCACTAATGTCTATCTTCATGTTGACAGTGGAGAGTAAAAATTGAGTGACAAGAAGTCTGTAGCTAAGCCTGGAATTCTCTTAAGCAACTTTCTATGACTCCACTTTTGAATTTATTTTAATGTCTTGAATAAGGCACAATAAATGAAAATATGCTATCCAGCTGAGAAATCTAACCACAGCACTCTCTCAAAATGGGCAAGAGAAGTGACATTGTAAGTGTCCAGTGATGGATTTATTGGGCATTTGCATTTCTAGAACACAGTTTCTGGCTTTCACTGCATATTAGCTAAGGTATTGTGTTAAATCCTATGACATTTAGCTACCGTTTTTTGAAAGGCTCCACAAATTTTTATTCAATTTTTCAACTGTGGAGTTTCTGTATGTGTGCACTTCCAGATAAACTTTAATAAATCAGTTCAAAAAGATGATAAAACTTCCAATAGAGATCAGAGAGCAAATTAGGTGCTCTTGAAATTCAGCAGTTTTCATTACAAATCACTTGAGAGGAAAAGAAATAAAGCCTATCCGAATCTTACAGGTTCAAAATGCTTGAAGTGAACATGAACACCATTAGTGTTTCTGAGATTTTGTTTAGGAAACCCAAACTATTAATATTTCACATTTCTTTTTGATTAAATTATAGACACTAAGACAAAGTTTCTTATTGTTTTACTAAACACTGGTTGACATCATTATCAGAGAGCAAAATAAAAGGACAAGACAATTATGACAATTATGTTAGGAGGAAGTTCTTTCCAGTGAGGGTGGTGAGGCACTGGAACAGGTTGCCCAGGGAGGTTCTGGCTGCTCCCTCCCTGGAGGTGTTCAAAGCCAGGTTGGATGAGGCCTTGAGTAACCTGTACTAGTGGGAGGTGTCCCTGCCTATGGCAGGGGGTTGGATCTAGATGATCCTTGAGGTCTCCTTCCAACCTTACCATTCTATGATTCTATGATTGATTCTATGAATGGAAAATGCTGCAATATGGAGAAAGATCTACTTTTGCTCAGCAGTTTGGACATGGCTCCTTGATGGATGCTCAAGCAAGNAGTCTAGTCTGGCTGATTTTATAAAGTGTGGGGGGGTGGGGAACTCCCAAACCATCACAAAATAAAAACACAATACAAATTAATTCTAAATGTCTGAAGTCCCTACTTACTCACGTGGTAAGTTTTTCCCTTACATCCAATGACACTTGGAGCCTGGAAAAGGTGTGTATCTGAATAAAAAAATCATTAAGTAAAGGACTGAAACACCAGTTTTCAGTGGAGCTTAAGCACTCACATAACAGCTAGGAGCTTTCCATGTATAAAGGCGTGTCAGAGGCATCCATCCTGTTTGTGATTACATGATAACCACCCACCCACCCCCCTCAAATATTCCATTTTCTTCTTCCATAAAATCTGTATTGGAAATTGATGCCAAATACTTCTCGTTCATTGCAGGTCTTCTTGTTCTTGTCAATGTTTTTCAGATTCTATTCAATTTGTCTAAATCATTCCCAAAATCTAATTGTTCTGGTATGCTGTGCATTTGGTACTGGGGCAGATGCCAAGTATCCACCAAAGCCCTGCTGAACAGTCTAGCTGCCTCTTGCATCTCCTTCACAGTAGCCTGGTAACGATTCCCTGAATAAGATTTGCTGTTTCTGCATCACCTTTACGTTGCTGACTCACTCCACATGACGTACCTTCTCCTTTTCTGCCGTATTGCTGCCCCATGGCCTTTTGTACTTTCTGAGCAAGAAGTCTAAGATTCAGTTTTTAACTGTATTAATAATCTCACTGAATTTGGGTCATATACCTAATTTATTAAGGTCACTTTAATGGTCCTTATGTTCTTCAAACTGCTTGCAATGTCTTTGGCAAATGCATCTGTTTCTTCTTTATACTGTAAGCCAAGACTTTAGCAAAAAATGCTGTCCGCCTCCTCACTTCTGTAAGACTACACTTGCAACCACACCTAGCTAGCAAAATGCTGATGCCTTTGAAAGCCTCTGAAGTTCCTGAAAGCAGCATTTCAAGTAGCTGCTCAATCAATTTAGGCTGACAATTCTAGGCTTAATTCCTCAGCTTTACAAGAGACCTGTGTGGGATAATTCTGCTATAGCATATCAAATGATGTGATGGTTTGGGAGTTACCCGCCCCCCAACCCCTCCCAGAAATCAGAGACCCCAGGAGGGGCTCCCAACCACCCTTCCACCTTCTCCCCACCCCTATACCTTACCCCAAGGTTTGCCTTATGCGTAAGGAGAATTTTGAGGATCAGCTGTAGGGGTTAGAAGAAAAGGTGGTTAGTGAGGTTACTCAGCAGAGAGGAGAAGCCAGAAGCTGCTGGACAGCCCCAGACGTTGTGCCTGACAGACTCCTGCAAGCCCAAGTGGCTTATCTTTTGTTTTGAGTTCTTTCTTAAACATCACAGCAAGCCTATGAGTGAAGTAGACATCACCATTCTTTTCCTTTCACAACCTGTAATATAATTTTTCTCCATTAAAATATTCCAATTAGCCTCAAACCACCACAATCCTGTATACTGCTTTCTCCTTATTCACTAAATCAAATGCTCTCAGGAAAGGAACTGAGACTGATTTGACCGAGTGTATCCTTGGTATGTTTATGTCAGCTATTTTAACCCTTTAGGATCCTCCTGCAACTTATTTATTTTTTATTTAACAAATAAATTTGGGACCTTTCCAGGAGCTACTTTCACTATGTGCTAGCTGAAATTAATTTTTTTCTTCTAGAGTTTCTGCTTTTATACCCACAGAATTGTGGGTTTTTAAATGCTTATTCTAAATCTTGTGCCCCCTTTTTCACCCAGAGAAGTATAGATATGCAAAGATTATATTTCTTCTGTCCAGGAAGTCTGTAATAATTAATTTTGTTGTTTGGGATATGAATGTTATTAATAAGAATACATTCCTAAAATCCATCCAGTGGTTATTTCTGGACTGCTTAAGAGAGGTATTTGTGTGATAAGCACTTTTCTACTAATTAATTATTGCTACTCAGTTTTCAAGCATACCATGTGACTTTACGTAGCAGCTAGATGCATCAGAGCACCCTATGTGCAGATACTGCATAAAGCAGAGTGTCCCAGGAGCAGGATCTGGTCACATTGGGATGTTTTTGGCAAGTGACTGGGGAACAGTGCTACTCAAACTGACTCTCGGTAATTTAAACATATCTTAGGATTTTTTTCATTACTCTATTTAATGTGACAGAAGTACAGCATTGACTTCCACTCCTTGTTTCCTTTAAGTTACAAAAATCAACTCGTTTCCATCTGCTCTGCCCTTTCTCATGCTGAGCATATAGTCACTCTGGATAACAAATTCTTCTTAGCTGGCCATAAAAGGGAGAGACAATTTAGTCCAGTCATGAAAAAAAGATGACAGCGCAAAAAGGACCTGCCAACACAAAAACATCTTATGTGGGGACTTTTTGCTGCCCTTTAGCACTAATTTTAACTAAAACAGACCACCCAGAAAACACTACTCCAAACACGAGCATAAGATTTACTAGCAGCAATGAAAGTTTTTCTCTTCTGATTACCCTGTAAATACTCAAGAGAAATCTTTAGCAAACAGCTTTACCTGAACAGCTGGCACCAGCGATGCTGAGAAGTGGCAGAACATGGCCTTCAGCTGAGACAGTCTAAGATTTGTGAGGCTTTTTTGAACTGAGGCCTTTCTGAACCTGCCAGCAAAATGAGTGATTCACCGCAAGATCAAGGAAGAGCAGCTCAGCATTTGACAGCACTCATTAGTTGATGCTTCTGAATAATTTCTCCAAGGATGGCAGAGTTTTGAAGAACACCGAAAAAGTTTTTTTTTTTGTTTTGTTTTAGCTTCTATTACGAAAAGGGATAATTTTTTTGTTTGTTTTGTTTTAGCTTCTATTATTTACTGCAAGAGATAAGGGGAGACACAGTTGTGCTGAGGAGGACCTCTGCTATACATATGCTCTGTTTCCGAGGCGTACATAAAAACATCAGCTCTTTAACTGACAATTTTAAACACTTTTGATTAACAGCAATTTTTACCCGTTATAATTCCCTTTATTTTACACTCCATTAACTTAATTTTTGTTTCCTCTTGTATTCCATAGGCCTAATCAAGCCATCAAATGAAAGGGAGGTGCTTCAGTCTCTCTACATAAGGAATGAATCTGTACTCACCTCACCAAGGGAGCCTACAGATTCATATGATGCTGTGCTGCTGCTGCTATAGACTTGCTCCTCCATGTCCAGGAGTGGCCTACTGCATACCACCTTTCTCTTAGCAGGTGTGCACCCCACACACACCTACACTTGAATAAACAGCACCTTCTCACAGCATTTACTTTGCCCACTCCCTCTGCTTCTTTGCCTACTCCCTCTACTTCTGCCCTAGACTTTCCCTCCTTTCCTCTGGCAAGCCCTGACAAGTAATGCCTGGAAAAAGGACCTTGTCCCCCAGCACGGACCAGGTACAGCACTTGGGCCTGGCACATGGCATCCACCACAGGACTATGCCCTGCTGGTGAGCAGCTGTGGCAAGGCCCGTAGCCAGCTGCAAGAAGGTGCGTCACTTTTATTCACAGGAGAAATAAAGTACTCCTGGCAGCAAGTTCCCCTGTGGTGACTGGCCCCATAACTCTCCCATGTGGTGGGCAGATGGTGGCCGTGCAGGCATCTGGCCAGCATCGCTTGGCCCCTACAGCCCCAGCCCCATATGCCCCATTCAGTGGCTGACACCACTTGTCAGACTGGAAATCATTTTCAAGTACCACTAGCATGGTTTAAACAAATGCATCAAAGGGCAGAGTGTTTTTTTCTGTTAGCGGCTACTGGACCCAGAAGCCCCTGAAGTACAGGAAGTAGATGAGTTTGTCTTCTTACCTGGTAGAAACACTGAGCATCAACCCTCTCAGTGGCATGGTTCTCTTCACAGCTAAAACGGTCAGACTGAGTTGTGCTGGGAGAAAAAGGAAAAGGTTTTCCCTAAGTGTATGTCACCTTAACAACAAGTTTTAGCACAAACCATCAAAATTCAAGCATGCTAAGCTGTAACCCTAAGCTAAAATGCAAGAGGAAACTTCTCTGCCAATTCATAATACAGCTTGACATCTGTGCCCTTACTGCTGCTACTACTAAACCCTAGAGTTACACAGTGCTGAGGTCTGGCATGGGGAAGGAATGCTTTGATATTACAGTGGTGATTCATGCATGAGGAGGTACTCAAATGAAGGCAAAGTGCGCCAGTAAGTATCTATTCACTGTGCTTACTAATCCAAAGCCAAAATAAAGACAGGGAGGCAAAGCCCACCTCGAGGGCTATTACATCCCCACAGCAACGCTAGCATAATGCTGGAGCCCTAAGGGAAACTCTTGGCAAGACCCAGCAAACAGCTTGCCTCTTTTTTCCCCCATGTTTGCAAGAAAACAGGCACTGTGCTATGACTTTGTCTTCTGGTACCAACCACAGGCAACCTCTCAGGCAGGCAGAGGTGCTGTTGAGGAAACATCTTCAGCTTGCACGTCTGCTAAGACTGAGCAAGGCCATCACCATTGCCTGGGCATGTGATAGCAGAGCTTGCAATTTCAAAGTCTGAACACGAGCTGGAGCAAGTCAGAGGTGAGCAGAGAGCGGAAGAGATAAGGGCAGGACACAACTAGTGGATTTGGATCATCTAGGCTACAGGGTGCAACAGTTTGTGCAGAGGTTGGAATTACAAGGAAAATATTGTTTAGAAAAACATATTTTGGGTCTGATGGAAATTAAGGGGAAAAGCTAAGAGCTTTCACAGGATGTTAGGTGTTGGAAGTGACCTCTGGAGATCTTCAGGTCCAACCCCATCTTTAAAATATTGAACATCATTATGCTAGGAGACAACTTTCTGAAAGTGAAAGAGGTGACCAGTGTTTACAGAACCGTCCCATCAGTTATGACAGCCTGACACAGAGTGATATAGCCAAAGCAAGAAGGCAAGATATTTTCCTGGGGGACTTTCATTTCAGGCATAATCTTCCCCGTTACACTGAAGGTCGTTTTTCAAAATGAATTTGCATTGGTCCTCAGCATTCAGCACCACATAATGCCAGAGAAGGTAACTGTGACTCTTTGTGCAGATTCATTTCACCATTGTTAGCATTCAGAATTTGTCCTAGTGATTCTTGGAATTTGCCCATAACAGTTTTATTTTGACCAGAAGGTGTCCTAGCTACATTTAATCCCATTTTATCACAGATTGGCTAATAAGAGATTTGATAATCTAGATCCTCTTGAAGAAGTGCTCATTTTAAAGTTGTAGAGAATATAAACCTGTGAATTTAAAAGCATATCAGAATACACTGTGAATTTCTCTCACACATCTTCTTTCAAGGTTGTAATATAAAGCAATGTACAATTAGTTATGTGTATTCTTAGATTTAGAAGCCACAGAATCACAAGATGTGAATTAAGGAGTTCTCATTTCTAACTGTGAAAAAGAGTTTTGGCAAATTATTTTTTTTATAGTAATAATAAACTGCAAGGCAGATGGACATGATGTTTGACCTATCTTACTCACCTCTAAACTTGGCTGGACTCTGCCATCATTTGTGCTGTTAGGACACTGCGTAATGCTGATGCTGCCTGTTAGACACTGTGATACCATTCCCAGAGGGACCTTTGCTTGACACATCAAATGAACTCATGTGATTACATATTTCTTTGACTGGATGGAGGTAGTCAAAGGAGAAGAAAGCTCTATGTTTCTGAAGCCAAGATCATGGATTCTGTATCACATATAGTATTTGTCAGCTGGTATCATCTGCCCATGCATATTAAAAATATATATAGATCATGACTTGCTACACTAAGAATATCTCTAGAAGTGTTCGAAAACTTCAGGGCTGATGACTAAGATCTTCTTTTTCTGCTAAGGGATATTGGATATCTTTCTTATATGTCTGTATTTATTCAATAGTAAGATATTTGTAGTTCAAAGAGCTTTCTCTATTCTCTTGCATAGGTATACTCTCTCTTTTCAACTGTTTTTCCATATTTGTCTATAGTAAAACCAAAACCGTTATTCTAAACAGAGCCACTTTGGTGAAAAAGGATGGCTTAAATCTGGCAAAATATAGCAGCTACAAATCCATATCTGGCTAAACAAAATCAGGCTTTATTAGCATGTGCAAAATCATTCATCTCTGTAATTTGTAAAATGAAATATTTTATTCTTGAATATAGCTGCGATGCAATAGTCAGGGATGCAAGAACACTGTACCAAGTAAGTATTTTCAAGTTTAACAACATTAGGAAGACTGTCAAAAAAACCCATTTGAATACTTTTTGTTTTAACCTCCCAATGTTCATTGAGCAATTTTATGTGTTCATGAATAACTCACACAGAAGGAACAAAACGATTATTCCTGCTCTCAAAGCTTGAAGAGCAATCAGGAAACAGAAACACTATACCATTAAGCTGACCAATCATGTGGCACAAGCAGTAATCAACACAGAGTGAAGCCTTTTTTTCCAATAGCCCACAGGCCAAAAAAACAGCACTGCAGTATCTAGAGATTTGGAAAATTCAGTTACTTTACAGACAATTTAGAAACAGGAAAATGGATCATGCTGGCTAAATATACCTACTAAATTGTTAGCTTCAAACAATGTCACCTAGCTATTTTTTCAGCCTGTCATGCCTTTGAAGCAAAGACTGTTGGTAATGTGCCCTTTCTTGGTCCTCTTTTTCAGAGCAAAGAGTGTTGTGGACACCTGAGACCACAAAATAGCCACTGTTCTGTCTGCTGTAAGTAGCATGATCTGTTACTGCTCAGCTCCCTCCTGAATTCCTATTTTGCCAAAGCAGCACAAAATCTAACAAAGCTCTTTACATTTGAAGAACTTGATCCTCAAGCACGTGGTGCAGCAGATAACCCACCCACACAACTCCTGTCTGTTAACGTCACCCTTCATGTGGCCAGTAATGCTCATCTTACTTAGGACTGCCTGTGTGAGGCTTACAAAGTGGGTTGAGATCACTGCGTGGAAGATACTGTTCAAGTGTAATAGGCTTTCAAATTATTACTAGTGGGTGTCATAATAATGCAGAATTCATCACCACTGGTATAGATTTTTATCTGGAAATCCTGGAATACAAGTAAGAGTCTGTTTAATTAGAATGAAGACCAGTGACTCGTGATTAATTGGGATTGTATAAATTCTGTTTAATGGAGATACCTCTGACTTTCTCAAATGTATAAAATGGCATCTAGGTATTAAAATAGAAGTGAAGTTTTTAACTAAAATATTTCACTAAAATATTTAAAACTACGAATATAATTTTAATGTAAAAGATATTTCTTACGCTGAATTTAAATACATTTACAGATTCAGGTTGCCTCTAATAAAATGTCTTTTTTGATTCAGAAATTCCCAAAGAATTTAAGATGACCATCCATTTACTTAGAAGTAATGCTGAGCCTTCTAAACACTTAGGCATGTGTTTAACTTGACATCAGCAAGATCACCTCTGCACATGAAGTTAACCATGTGCAAGGATATTTCTAGGACTGGCATCTAACAGCCTCTTGTAAGTGCCAGTCTTGTCATTTGGAAAGGTTTGCAGTTTAAGTGGAAACAAGGACCTGAAGGTGGAAAGCAAGAATGTGAAAGGACTATATAATGTTGCTCTTTCATATTTTGAAGCTAACACAAATAGTAGAGCAGTTTTGTTTTGGGTTTTTTTTTTTTCTCTTTATGTCTGGGGGGTGTGTAACAAATGTTCTGGTGGCTACTTTGAGATCCTTTCATAATCTTAGACCACATCTGCAGTGGAGACTGGATTGGCATGGATTTTGGTGCTGGTCTAAAGCCACTAAGGATTTGGCTCATCTTGCCAAAGTACCTAAGGACATATTCCCACTCAAATTAACTGCATTTAAAGAATATATAGTAAAGACAAGGGAAAAAATAAAATTCACACATGCTGGACTAAAGATTTGCAGCTACTTCCAGGCACAAGGTAATTAAGTTAGATGTGGCATGCCATCTAAGTCTCAGTAGCACTCACAAACTCAAATCTACTTTGTAGAGAAGGGCGGACTGGTAATTGTATTCAGAACTTTTCCCTGGTGTGTGGCAGCTTAAAAAGTTGTTCAAAACAAGCTTATTTCTCAACTGAGAGCTCTTCATAACCTCAAAGTGAAATGACTGCTAGTCATTTCATGTACTTCTCCCTGAAAGATCTTCTTATCACAATAATTGTAAATTTGGTCACTTCCCCTTTACCACTCCTGTTAAGGTTTGGTTTCTTTACATATTCAGCACTTTGCAGAACTTCACATGTCTGTTGGCATGTTCCTTTTTTCCCTGATTCCTCTGCCAAGGATGTCAGCCTTTGGGCAACTTCATTTCCTCCCCAAACACTCTGTGTCCTCCAGGCTGTTCCCTGCACACACAGAGCAATTTTCTAATCTCAGTGCCTCAGGCATTCAGACCTTCCTGCTCAGCACAGAGCTTTCTCCCCTCACCTCCACCACGTGCAGGATAAACCCAGCAACTTGCATAGCTACATTTCATCTATATTTAGAGGTGAGGTGTCATCCAAGCATTTCCAAACCCTGACTTTTCATTTTACAGCATGAACACAAGAATGGCAATTACAGAATAAAGCATAATACATTCATACATGCACATCTGCACAGACCAGACATATGAAGTCATTTTTATGCAAATTGTTTGAACTCTAGGTATCACATCTCCTTTCAGCTTCTCTGAACTTCAGATTTTGTTTTTCAAGTGAAGGTTTTGCAACTGTACTTGCAAAGAAAACTTCTAGAACACAAGAAGAGCGTAGAATGTAATTTTGCCTGCCAAAGTTTGAACAGAGCCTGAAAGAACAGATGTGAGAAGCAAGGATAACTACATTCAGGAAATTATCTGAGGTATTAACTCAGACTTGTTGTGATGTTTCCAGTATCATAATTTTAATGTCGAATTGTTAAGAGACTAGTCTGATGAGCTGAACACAAGACCTCAGAAAAAGATCCTGTCCCACCTTCAAGAAGCCTAACGTACACTATATCTTTCTAAAGATGTATTGTGCTATTAATCAAAGTACTTGTGCATTTTCACAGAAGGAGTATCTCTTGGTGATATGCAGAGCATATATGTGTACCAGCACAGCGCCCCACCCCCCCTCCACACACACACACACACACACACACTCCCTTTCCCATTGCACTCTCAGTTTTACTCTTTCATACATAAGGTCTTTCACAGAAACCCACCACATATTCCTACACACTTACTCACAAAACCCATATCCAAGTCATACCAACTTTTCACAGCAATGGTGCCCTGCTCCCTCCTCTTCTGTTCTCTGACTATTAATGCTAAAATCCAGCAGGTATCACCTAGAGCGTTTGTCCTAGGGACTCCTATGAATTCTAATAGTTCTGATTAGTGTGATGCATTATATAATTTGATGTCTCTGGGCTTGGGAAATCTGATGTATATAGTCAGAATGATTAATAGAATGGTGTTTACCAAGATGCAATCTCATTTAGGATGCACATGGGAGAGTACTGTCATACCGTTTGTGCTGGTTTGAGACTAATTGGAATATTTTAATGAAAAGAATTAGATTATAGGCCGTGAAAAGAAAACAATGGTGATGTCTACTTCACTTATAGGCTTGCTGAGATGTATAAGAACAAGAACACAAATATAGATAGGACTCTCTCACTCTCACGGAGAATCTTGGGCTCTCTAGCCGTTTTGGTCTTGGCCTCTCTGTTAACCTAACTAACCACTCTTCTTCTAACCCCCCTGGACGATCCTCCAAACTTACCTTGCATGTAAGGCAAACCCTGGGGTAAAGTAGAGGGGTGGGAAGAAGGTGGAAGGGTGGTTGGGAGCCCCTCCTGAGGACTCAGATTTCTGGGAGGGGTGTTGTGTTTCTGTATTACCTTTAACTTGTATATGTCTGTAAATATTCCTGTATATAGTGTATATATCTGCTTGTATATTGTGCTAAGCTGTAAATATAGCTTCAGTCCTTAACTTCCATCCAGCTGAGTTTAGTCTGGGTGATTTTACAAAGTGGAGGGGGGCAGGGAGCTCCCAAACCATCACATCGTTCCAGGTCAAAGATAATGGAGAACTCTTATACACACATTTGCATGGGACACATCTTATACAGAATCAGTTATCTCACTATTTTTTTGGAAAAAAAAATGACAAGACAGTCAGCTCTTGAGGCTGGGTTAAAAGGAAAAACGTGAGAGATGTGGAATGCCTCTGTAGTTCACAGAGACATGAGTATCTGAGACAAAGCAGGAAAATAGTAGAAACTTTTTTAGAGAAACAGTGACCGTGATTTGGAAGGAATGGTCTGGAAAACTTTGACCAAACTCCTAAACAACAAAATACTGAAAGTCACAGGCAAATTGAGGCGTAGTAATGTATGTAGTCCTTTGTTGTCTCTTTCTAGCCATAAATATTCCACACACTGGTTCAGTTTGATTTCTGGAGCTATGCAGAGCTTCTGTGTTTGTTTGTTTTGGCTAAAGTATACCATTAAAAGCCCATCTGACCTGGGGAAAAGCATCAGTATTTAAGCTATTGTGATAAATCAGGCAGGCTGAAGAAATACAGTTCATGACTGACAGCAGGTAGTAGACTCCACTGAATCTACTTTGCAAATGAAATTCCCAAATGTATTTGCATTTACACCAGACTTAGCTACCTAAATAATATTATCAAGTTTCTTAGGAGCAGGTTTATTATAAGCATCTTGTTTTTTTCACAAGTTGCAACAGAAAACCTGTCTCATAACTTGGATGTGTTTTAAAATACACAAAGAAATAATAAAGAGGTATTTTTCTAGAACAATAATACACACAATCTGATCTCTTAAATTTGCATTGTTTCTGTCAAATACCATTGTTACCAACCAAATTAAGAATTTGGTCTCTATCACCATCTTTGGTTTATACCAAGTTTAAATGGTTTATTTAAGACACCTTGAATCACATTAGCAGGTAACGATTTGTAAGCCTTGAGTCACTGTTGATATTTTGATGATGTGGAGGGTTTGTTGGTTTGTTTATTCTGTTTCTGCTGCCACCTTCAGTGAATTCTGTCTTTTCAGTGTTCAGAAAGAGCAAATCCTTGGAAATTAAATGCTTCCGAGACCCCAGTGATGCTTAGAGAATATAACAGCTAATGTAATTTCAAAACCACCAGAAAAAAAGTTGAAATTAAATACTAAGACTTTTCATACTAGAGAAGGCATTATTAATCCTGTCCTGGAGGAATACTCCAACATGTAGCCCTCATATGAGCTTCTCAAATATTCTCACCAGATCCAAACTGGTACCCACATTGGCTGCATTTTGAGAGGCAAGAATTTTAAAGACAGAACTATTAATGTTCTAAATAATCATCACTGGAAGAAAGAACACAGAAAACTGCAGCACTAGGGCATTAAGAGTATCCCAAGCTGTACAGCCAGATTCTTATTTGATGTCAACCAGAAAAATTGCAGCGCAGTTAAGCTGACTTACCCTTGATGAAGATCTTTTGCTTTAGTGCTTTGGGTTACCCTGGTGAGTTACAGCTACATGCTTATACATATAAGAGGATTTGTTCTACAGAAGTTATTGACTGATATTAGCATAAGAAAGAAAGGTACATTGATAATTGAATGTAATCTCTAAAATCTGGCTCAGAGGAGTTACTGAGGTTCCTGGGCTTTTATACTCTTTGCACCTACTCTACTTAAAATTATTACTTAGGATCACATAGAAAAAGCTTCTATGGCTTTCTATGGCTTCCAAATCATGAAGGAGACCTTAGACTCCCACAGAGCCTCTTTCCAGATCTGTTGTATACAGCAATCCTTTTCAAGGCCTATTTTCTCACATCTGAAAGTGAGTCACACTGCTCATGCCCTGACTCTGTTCAGACTAGCTCAGCACACAAAGGTTTGAGTGGGAGTCTTGCAGGTATAAATGCTAGGGGAAATTCACTTGAGTAACCAGATAGTGGCTTGTTCTATTGACAATTTCAAATGAGTGCTGGGCTTTTTGGATTGTGAAATATGAACCTCTCATGTCCCACAAGCTACTTTCAAAAAGCACGAAAAAATGTTTGGGTTGCTTTTTTCCTTTCTGTGAAAAGAAAAAGCCTCTTCTCAGCAGCTGCATTTCTGTCAGAGGACCTGGAAAACCCTGGGGAGCATCTCTGCCTATATGAGTTTAAAGCCTGACAGAAAGCCACAAGATACTGCTGTCACCAATGTGGGACAGCACACCTTCTCCTCTACACGGACAGTGTCCATACAAAGTCTGGGCACTGATGGCCTTGAGGATATGATGATGGGTTGTTTCTGCTTTTCTAAGAGGGAACCTGCATCTAAAAGGGAACCTCTGAAGATAAATATCATTGATTGAAAGAAGTGAACCTTTCTTAGTCAAGGTAAAGTGTGCTCCCTCCCTCCAAATACAGTGTATGTCAGATCAGTCAGACATTCTTGCTGACCATCCCCACTGATCGATTGTAAAAATTGCTGAAATACGTCATTGAATAATAGAATCATAGAATCAACCAGGTTGGAAGAGACCTCCAAGATCATCCAGTCCAACCTATCATGCAGCCCTATCCATTCAACTAGACCATGGCACTAAGTGCCTTATCCAGTCTTTTCTTGAACACCTCCAGGGACGGCGACTCCACCACCTCCCTGGGCAGCCCATTCAAATGGCAAATCACTGTGAAGAACTTCCTCCTAATATCCAGCCTGTACCTCCCCTGGCACAACTTGAGACTGTGTCCCCTTATTCTGTCACTGGTTGCCTGGAAGAAAAGACCGACCCCCACCTGGCTACAACCTACTTTTAGGTAGTTGTAGACAGCAATGAGGTCACCTCTGAGCCTCCTCTTCTCCAGGCTAAACAACCCCAGGTCCCTTAGCCTCCTCTCGCAGGGCTATGCTTCAGGCCCCTTACCAGCTTTGTTGCCCTTCTCTGGACACGTTCCAGTACCTCAACATCTCTCTTGAATTGAGAGGCCCAGAACTGGACATAGTACTCAAGGTGTGGCCTGACCAGCGATGAGTACAGGGGAAGAACAACCTTCCTTGTCCTGATGGCCACACTGTTCCTGAGGCCATTGGCTCTCCTGACCACCTGAGCACACTACTGGCTCACGTTCAGCCTACTGTCTACTAGCCTGGGCCCATTACATGATGGGCACTGCCCCAGCACAATCCCCCACCCTTTCCTTCAGGAAACATGGCTAGAGCCTCTCTGAATACTGAAGATACTCTGTTATTCTAGATACAGCCCCAACATAGCAATCTTAGCAGCCTGTCTCATTTGCAAATGCAAGTGAGCCAACATTTTTATTTCATGTGCACAAATTTACGCATTTATAGGTAAGGAAATTACAAACTGTAACTCCCTGCAACATACAAAGAAGTTGGACACAATTTTAATATTGATATTGAGAAAGAAAGAGCAATGCCATATCAAAAATATCTACAACTGTGTCTATATAGGTGGTGGTAACTCACAAGGCCAGTGTAGGTTGTTTTTGCACTGGAGAGAGGTTACTAAGCTGCATGTCAGTCTGTGGACTAGGGA
Source organism: Ramphastos sulfuratus (assembly GCA_013399055.1). Taxonomy (NCBI): domain Eukaryota; kingdom Metazoa; phylum Chordata; class Aves; order Piciformes; family Ramphastidae; genus Ramphastos; species Ramphastos sulfuratus. The sequence continues at coordinate 140,240 of WBNM01022775.1, read as the reverse complement.
CATCTGAAAATAAATAAAATGGGACTCAGTATAGATCTTTATGATCTGTATCGTGACTTTTCTGTCAGTTTTCTTAAATACATTTAATAATGCTTATATTCTAGTCTTTAAATCAAGGAAATTTTTTTGGATGATTTTTTTAATGGGGAAAAATTTTTTTTATTAAATGAGACACAAAAAGTGAATGTGCTTACATTTTTAAAAAACAGTTGAAGTGGGTCTAGAGGTGAATAAAGATGGAAATGCAAGATTTGGCAAGGAGAGATTCACTTCAATGACCTGAGTTTAAACACTACAGCACCACGAAGCTGCATGAGCACTTTAGCATTACATGGTGAAGTGCATTGTTTAACCTGAATACAGAGAAGTGCATAAGATGAATGTAAAATACACTGAAAATACATTTTTTTGCTACTAGTCTCTCTTAATAATCTTCAGTGATAGAAATATAGATTAAAAAATTAAGGTAAGTAAGATTTTTTGTTCAGAAAAATCTTTGCATCCAACCAAAACAGCCTAATTTGAATTTGTCTTATATCACCATAATGGTTTTAGCACAAGGGCTAACCTGTCTGCTCCCCCAGCACAAAAGTGAGGGGAAAAGTAACACGCAAAACTCAGGGTTGAGATAAAGGCCTAAGAGTTTAACATAACATAAGACATCATAATCACAACGTGTGATTACATTAGCTAACAATCTAATTAATCTAATAAAGCAACAACATGTTATTGCCTTAATTTATCCTAATTACAGAAGAAGCAGAATGAAATACAGGATTAAAAACCAGCATAAAACAGAAAACCAAAGCCAGTGCTACCACACACTCACACATCTCTCTGCCATCAGTGTGAAAGAAGAGCCAGCGCTCAGGAACTCAGAACACAGAAGCAACAACCAGAGCAGGAAGCCACCTGTTGCAATCTCAACTTCAAGCCCACTACTATTTTGCTCCAGTTAGCACTTTCATTTTTGAAGCTGACATATCTGCAGCATGGTGTGAATAACAGCATCAGATTCAACTCAGTCCATGACAATCACTATTAAAATCTTTGTGCAAAGATACTGTGCTTCTTTATTCTGTGTTAATATTATTTTTTACACCATACGCCAATTGCCTTCATACTAATCTTTCTTGACATTCTTAGGTTCATAGGTACTATTGAAGACATTCATCAAGGGTCCTTAACTGACCTGTTTGTCATTGCTAGTGCTGTTTTCAAGATCAATAGGTTGTCTCACGGCAAGATTTGAATATTTCTGTATTGCCTGTATATCACAGTCCTCAGGAAGCAAAGTGCAATACCCTTTAAGACCTTTCTAACAACAATACTGTTAATGTCTGTTAGTCAAGCGCCAATACTGCTAATTAAAAAGAATAAAAATCAGTTTCCTGGCTAGGCAACAACATCCCTTTGCTCTTGAATCTCCCGTGCTAGAGAAGCTATTCCAGCCTTCCATAGGTCTTGACTGTATATATCTTTTAATTATTTGTATTTTTTGCTTAAGTTTACTTTTATATGACTCAGTACTTGCAGCCTGACTTTCTGACTAGAAAGTTTTCATCATAGACTATGCAGGACATCCTCACTGCAGTTTAGCTGTTTGTCAAAGAACAGAGTTCTTGATCACATAGTGTAAGTAGTCCATTAGGTAGTACAATGCAGTCCATTGAACAGGGTGTCAAGAGATCTCAAAACTTGTTTTCAGGCAGTGTTTATCCTAGTGTAAACTGTCCATGGAGAAAAAATTATGATCTCACACTCACCTACTAAGCCAGGGATGTCCAGCTGGGACAGCCCACTTGTCCTGGACCCCATCCCACTTCTCCACCACTTGACTAATTGTTTATCTTGGAGGGAAAGCATGATCTGAATGTAAAAGGTCCACGAGATTATTTTTGTAAAGTCTTGTTTTCTGGTAAGCAATTGTGTTTGGGACAAGCAACTTGCACAAGTGGGAGCTGAGGTGAACGTATGCATTTTTCTCTCTGCCCCTGTCCCTCACCCCAGGGATAAGATGGTCTCCACAAAGGTGAATCAAACTGCAGTATAATGTGTTACATCATCTATTTGATATGTCTATCTACTAAGCCTATGAAACAGAGTTATTTCATGTACTTAGATGTCAATAATAGATTCAAATGAGACTTTTCTGTCCAGCCTGAGGAATGTCTCAGATGTGTGCTCCTCCTCTTGAGCAGATTTTTCCTTCTGCAGAGTTTTACTGTCAGGGATGGTGAGGGGAGCTGTTTAAATGTTGTGGCTGTATAGGAAGTGATTTGATGCAAATCCAGCCAGTCTGGGGGCATCCTCTCTGCCCAGATGGTGGTACACTTAAGTGAAGGGAAGCCTGCACACCTGTGCCTGGGGTCTGAAGTTCTCCCTTGTGTATCACAACATCTGAGACCAAACTCCCTTCCTGTCTTCGTTCTTCTAAGATTAGCAGATATTTCAGGAATGAGAATGAATTTGGGATATCCCTGTAGCACCTTCTATGGTATAAACATAAAAGTGGCTTCTGCATTTGGTATTTGTGAGGATCTATTATTGTGTCTTACTATGTCAGAGAAAAATGCCTTGATCAAAATAGTTTTGTTTTGTTGTTTTTTGGGTTTTTTTTTGTCGGGGGGTAGGGTTGATTTGGTGTGGGTTTTTTGTTGGTTGGTTGGTTGTTTTTAATGTAAAACAGCACAGTATATAAACAGGAGGGGGAAAAGTGTGCTGGAACTGGTCTTTCTGTTAATCTTCAGATCTAAAAATTATTGTGTGCAGGGGAAAGTGTATAAGCAGAAATGTCTCACTGGGATACTAACAATTTAAAAGACAGATAAAAATGCAAAGATAGCTGCTTTCAATCTCTTTTACCAGAACTACTCACCCTTTCCAAGGCTGAACAGAATATAGTTGCAGAGCAGTGAGGATTTCAGATGCTTTTTGTTTTTCAATCCTTGAAGACATGAATGAGCACATGAGGACTGCCTATACATGTCACTTCAGAAAATACACATTCAAATTCTCTGTTTCCTGAAAAAAACTATGTAATGAAGAAAGTGCCACTGGTTGGAACTTAGCAGGGGGACCTATTTCAAGCAGAGACAGATACTTCTTGCTTGATTTGAAACTAAGCACTTTATAACTCTCTTCTTCAATTTGCCTGTTTAGTTAAAGGTGAACTCAAGATGTTTCCTCAGCCATGGGTACTGTAAGAGTTATTTTGGTTTGACTTGTGATTTATGGTGATGGGACCATATAAGTACAGAGAGAACAGCTGGGCTAGACATATGCTGCAGCATGTGATTTGAAACATTTTCATATGTGAAGATGAGAAACCACAAAAACAGCTTCCACAAGAGTGCAAATAGGAATGCCACATCCTTCAAGGAAAACCCAAACACTGTGAAAAATAAAGATCATTCTAGTTCCAGGCTGTGAATTTACTATTCCTCAGTACTCATTTAAGACATATATGTAAAGCAAATATTTTTGAGATGCTATGTCTTTCCCTTCCCACTTTCTTAAGGTGACAAATTAAACAATTCCAGTTACTTTAAAAAATTATTTCCTGCTTGTCCTCATGACAAAAAAGCATCTTCCACACCAAAGGATAAAAAAATGTAAAATAAAAACACTGCCCATTGCTTTAAGTCTTCAGCAGTTGGATAAACTGTGAGGCATTTGAAATTTATGCTTGCATTTCCTTATGCAAATTCTGGCATTTATGCTCCATGAAAATCATGGCATTTGTTTTTCATCCATCAGGTGATGTTTTTGGTATTTGCACATTGAAATGGTCAATTTTCTTTTCTGGTTTGCAAACATCTGTCACCTTACTTCAGATAAAAGCTAAAAATATTTCTTTTTCAAAAAGGCATGATGGAAGTTTAGGATAATCTCAAGACTTCAGGGTGGAGGTGTGGATGAGAACATCTTCATGAGCCTTGCTCATGAAGCAATGGGTCAGAACAAACCACAATGTTGGCAGAGCTCAACATGTATGGTATATGCCAATATATGCCAAGTGCCAGGTGCTGCACTTTGGCCACAACAACCCCATGCAGAGCTACAGGTTGGGGTCGGAGTGGCTGCAGAGCAGCCAAACAGAAAGGGATCTGGGGGTACTGATTGACACCCGCCTAAACATGAGCCAGCAGTGTGCCCAGGTGGTCAAGAAGGCCAATGGCATCCTGGCCTGCATCAGGAATAGTGTGGCCAGCAGGAGCAGGGAGGTCATTCTCCCCCTGTACTCTGCACTGGTTAGGCCACACCTTGAGTACTGTGTCCAGTTCTGGGCCCCTCAATTTAAGAAGGACATTGAGGTGCTTGAGCATGTCCAGAGAAGGGCAACGAGGCTGGTGAGAGGCCTCGAGCACAAGCCCTATGAGGAGAGGCTGAGGGAGCTGGGATTGTTTAGCCTGGTGAAGAGGAGGCTCAGGGGAGACCTTCTTGCTGTCTACAACTACCTGAAGGGTGGTTGTGGCCAGCAGGAGGTTGCTTTCTTCTCTCAGGCAACCAGCACCAGAACAAGAGGACACAGTCTCAAGCTGTGCCAGGGGAAGTTTAGGCTGGAGGTGAGGAGAAAGTTCTTCACTGAGAGAGTCATTCCCCACTGGAATGGGCTGCCCAGGGAGGTGGTGGAGTCACCGTCCCTGGAGGTGTTCAAGGCAGGTTTGGACGTGGCACTTGGTGCCATGGTCTAGTCTTGAGGTCTGTGGTGATGGGTTGGACTTGATGATCTTTGAGGTCTCTTCCAACCTTGCTTATACTGGATATTTGTTTTCCAGTACTCTGTAGTACTGACTGTAAGAGACTTATGTCTCTCACTGTAACCAGAGAATTATAAAACATTTAACAGCTTAAACAGTTGAACAAACTTCTTGAGAGCCCTCAACATATTCTTATTGGTCTGGAAGCGAACAATAAGAAATTAGAAGCAGCAAAACTTCAGGAAGAGGAAAATATCAGAAGTCACCCTTATGACAGAGACCATTACCTCATATCTATTATTATCACACTCTAACAACGTCCTTTTACTCTTCTGAAAATCCCATATCCATCACAGTCTGATAAAACTGATCTACATTCAATGACTATGCATTGTGACAGACATCAGATTGTGGCTTTCTTGGCTTTTGTAAAAGGATACATATACCTCCCACTTTGCCAATTAATTTCCATTAAAAAAAAAAAAAAAAGAGAGGGAGAGAAAGGAAAAGAGAGGTCAGGGAGTAAGATAATTTTTAATATAAAGGTATATGTTAAAATCTCATCTGCTTTCAGTGTAACTCATGAGTCACTATCTAAAATTATGTGACACCAACACATAGCAGGTATACCTGAGTTGAGAATGAGGCAACAGGTGCTTCCAGAAGGACAAGACTGGGTTTAATGTGAAGAGGTGGCTAAAGAAACCTTTATTTCAGTTTTGGGAGTATCCATTTAGCTATAATTAGAGATGTGAGCTGCTAACAAAAAACAGCTTTGCACAAAATTTCTCCATGGAAAGTAAGAAGCCTTGCAAAGAGGGTGTCAAAAACCCCAAGATATTTTTCTGAGCTTGGGAGCAATAGTTGTCTTAATAGGAACTCCTCCTTTACAATGGAAAATAAGCATAAGATGTGAAAGCCAACTTCAGCTGCCAAGCAGACAACAGCAGGACATGAAGACTGCTCTTACTTACCACAGAAATTTGCATTTCTGAGTCCTCATTTCTGCTAACAGTACACATGTAGCTGAGGAGAGGGACATTTACAGGGAATATTTATTTTCCTAGAGAACACTGGGGGAAAGGGCTGCTTGGGTTTTTTTATTTTCTACCTTTGATCTAACAGACTGAGCAGTCTCACTCTGGATTGTGTATGATCCCAGTGAGGCTTGGACATCGAAGGCTGCCTCCGTGCCTGAGTCACTGACATTTGGATGAGGCAAAACACTGCTTTTCCTCACCCTTTTCCTTAGTTACATTTTTTTAACCTTTTTCTCCTCTAAATTCTTTCTCTCCTCCACTGCTGGGCTTTTCTTTGGCTTCTTCCCATAGAAATTATAATTTTTGCATGGTAAGCTTTGGTCACACAGATGTCATTTAAGCTGGGACATCAAGATTTTATACAGATTGTGTCTGCAGATAGCTCCATGGCACACTCTGTATGCAAGTATCTGCTAGTGTTTACCACTTTTTGCAGAGATTACCTTCCCTTTAAAATTTTGCTGTAAAAGAAGGATCTCCAGGAAAGGACTTAGGCTATCCCCTGGAAGGGAAGAGGTGGCATTGGGCTAACAATATCTGGAATTTGGGATTCATCTGATCTAAGTGACAGTAACAGTAGGATTTTCAACCCTGGCTTGTCTCCATGTTTACATTCCCTCAGAAGTGGGTGTTTCCTTTGTAGAAACTAATAAAACAACATATTAACACTTCGGCCCTTGATGAGAGCTCAAATTATGAGTTTCTAAGGCAGTCATTCTTTACCAGTTTAACAAAGTGGTTTCTTTTGAGACTGGTAATTTCATGCTCTTTACACACTTTCCACACCAGTATACCTAGCTTGTTAAATTCCACTTTGCTCCTAATGGCATACTGGTCACAGTGGTTTCTGAAAGTCTTGAGGCTGAAATGTTTTCCTTGACAAGTAATCAAACCAAGTCAAGCCTAATAACACTAAATCCTGCCCCACAGATCACCAGGAGAGACATATTTGTAACAACAAATCTAGTAATAACCAGATGCAATTACTGGAGTACTGAGAAGAAAGCAAAGGGTATAAATCTCACCGATGAAATGGTAGGCTTACAATAGGTGCTACATGCTTTGATCAAATTTATTTTTTTATTACACTTTAGTTCAGACCAGCAATTTATGACTGGCATGCAAAACCGTTGACATTTCCTCTTTGTTCCAATTCCTACTAGTAGTATGACCTGCAGTTTTAAATCTAATTTGACATTTGTTCATGGAGCACTAGTCATTCAGTCAGGCTCATGGTTTTTCTTTCCTGGAAGGAGATAAAACTAACTGTCTTTAAGCTTATTTGAGAACTGTAAATGTCAGACTCCATGAGCCAGGACAGCGTAATGGATGTGTTAAGAAGGTTTTTATCAGATCCTGCCATCACCACAACACAGCTCTGTGCCCTTCATCTCTGAGAGCAAAGACCTAATTCATGAAGTAAATGAAGTCTGTGTAACTCACACAATTGGAAATGTGCCAGAAAATAAATAATATATTTAGCAGCCCTTGAGGAGTTATTTCAAGTGGTTTATATGTTTCTGAAAAAATAACTCAAAAAAGACAGTTTTAAGAAACCATTAACTGGAGTGAGCTAATTAGAAACAGATCACATGATGATAAATGAGGTAATTTAATCCGTTGACTGGACTGGTAGCCTGTAAGTATGTAGAGTGATCCTGCAGATAATTGTATCAGTACCTGTACTAATAATGGTTTATGGAGATCAAAGCCACATAATATTCCCAGACCCTTAAGCCTCTGCATTGTACTAAGATTAAGTTAGTAAATACATATCAGCTAATTTAAAGCAGTGCTATTACCATGTTTCAGTTATGAAATAAAGAGGTCTTGAAAGCTTTGAAATTTGGCAATCAACCTTAACTCTGACCTGGTCGTTCTGCTCTCATTTCACTGATCATGATGGAACAACAGCGAGACAGGAAAGGAGGGGTAGTCCAGCACATCAAAGTTTTTATGTTGCTGTCTGGAAGTGACCTTCCAAACCTTAGAAAAGATACTTCAGATCACTTCGGAGATCATGTCACGGCTGCAGCGTTCTTGAAAGAAGAGAAAGGTGACTTTGGGAACACAGCACAAGTGGCCACTCACTTTCTGTCCACAGTAAACCTATAGGCTTTAACACTAACATTTTCAGAGAAAAAAAGCAAACCCAAACCCAAAATATTTGGCTTAATCATCTGTAGGTGACCTTTTGATAAAGGCACTTCTCAGAATTGCAGGTAGGCATGTAAGCCCACGAGAAAAACAAGATCTCAGACACGTTTGTCCACTCAACATCCTCCGCTGGCTGGTTTAATTTTCTTTTCACACAATATGTTTACCTTTGTTAGATTCATTCTGAAGTGCTAAACTTCTCTTGTCAGGGGACTTTGTGATCTACCTTATCTTTGTAACTGCTTCTCTCTGACTCCTGTCCACAGAAGAGCAACACCTCAGTGTCCACAGCTATGTCTGTATCAGTAAATTTGGGTGTATTCAGAACTAATCTCTGACACTAAGGTCAACCAATACAAAATGGTGCACGTCTGTACTACAAAACTCTCTTACTCACTGAAAACTGGGTGGTCACATGCAGACTTGAATTTGAGGAATCCTCCCTGTCTGTGCTATCAGTCTGCTGAAATGTTTTTGGAAAGATGCCAGTCAGCAGAATCAACATGTGGCAGAGACCAGTCTCATATAGAAGCTCCATAAGCAGGGGGTATTGCTGGAGTTCTTTGACTTACCAATACAGGGGTGGCCTTTGTGAATCTAAGTATTCACTGATGAGAGCAAAGCTTTTAAGGTGGGATGTCTGTTCTCTGATCTCTAACATCTCTGAAATTTTGCTTTCAGTACCTTTTTCTCTGGTGGGAGCTTTATAATAATTCTGACATGATGTCATTAATTTCTTGTCCTATGTACCCATATAAAAAACAATGTACTAGAGAAGTGTATCACGTAACACTCCATCTCGTGATTTTTGGTGGCATTAATAGCTCCTCTTCACTTCACTGCTAAAGAGGAAAATGAGCTATCAAGTAAAGGCCTAAACCAAATTTATTCTGAAGCAAGATATTGCTTGTGCTTACTCTTCGGTTTATGTTGACACAAATGACCCATAAAAGATATTTATTAAGTGTGCTATGAAATACAAGGACCTGGAAGGAAGACTGCAACAGAGAGATTCAGCATGGAGAAATACAAACCAGCTCATACATCCAGTAAGCTGTCTCCCCAACCTAGCATGAGTCAGAGAGGGTCAGTAGTAGACAAACTACTTACCTCGACTCACATCAATTCCTGTGAAGCAGCTGCCTTCAATCAGTGCAATAAAGCCATGCAAATCTGCAGTACTGCCAGCTCCACACATTCTGAAATTATCTCTGAAAAATGCAGTAGCTGATGAAGACATGATTACCCTACAGCAATATAGGCAAAATTATTTCTTCTTGAAGGATATTTCTTCTTAAAGTCAGAAAGTTAAGGTCAATGGGACAGAGTCCAGTTGAAGGCCTGTATCTAATGGAATACCTCAGGGGGTGGTACTAGTATCACTATTCAATATATTCAACAACTACCTGGATGAGGGAACAGCAAGTTTGCTCATGACACAAAACTGGAAGGGTGGTTGACACACCAGAAGCCTCTGCTGATATTCAGTAAGACCTAGACAGGTTGGAGAGTTGGGCAGGGAGAAATTTATTGAAATACAACAAGAGCACGTGTAGAGTCTTGCACATGGGAAAGAATAACCCCAGATATCAGTATCGGTTGGGGTTGCTAGAGAGCAACATAGGGGAAGTGGACTTCCAGGACAGAAGGATGACCATGAGCCAGAAATGTGCCCTTCAGGCCAAGAAGGCCAATGACATCCTGGGGTGTATAAGAAAGAGAGTGGTTAGTAGGTTGAGAGAGGTTCTCCTCCCCTCTACTCTGTCCTAGTGAGGCCAGATCTAGAATTCTTTGTCCAGTTCTGGGCCCCTCAGTTCAAGGACAGGGAACTGTTTGAAAGAGTCCAGCACAGAGCCACAAAGATACTGAAAGGGAGTGGAACATCTCCCTTGTGAGGAAAGGCTGAGGGAGTTGAGCCTCATTAACTTGGAGAAAAGGAGGAGTGACTGAGGGGTGACCTCATTAATGTATATAAGCATGTAAAGTGCGAATGTCACAAAGATGGAGCTCAGCTCTTCTCAGTGATGTCCAATGATAGCACAAGAGGTGACAGATGCAAGCTGAAGGTGAAGGTTCCACATGAACATAAGGAAGAAGTTTTTTACTGGGAGGGTGACAGAACACTGGAACAGGCTGCCCAGAGAGATTGCAGAGTCTCCTTCTCTGAAGACATTTAAAACCCATCTGGACACACTCCTGTGTGACCTACTCTAGGTGATTCTGCTCTGGCAGGGGAGTTGCACTAGATGATCTGTCAAGGTCCCTTCCAACTCCTAATATTCTGTGATTCCATGATTCTTTACTTACTGACATTGATTTGGATACTCTGTTATCTGAGATGATCAGACGTTGTCCAATATTGTCTCTATCTTTCTTTTTAATATGAAGATACATTTCATTTGAACTTTTTCAGTTCCTAACCAAGAGCTGAAAATTGTATCGTGCTCAGTTTTCCCTTTTTTGTCCCACAAGATTTTCTCCTATGTGAAAATGTGTCCACTAAGACATTTCATTTCATACATTACCACCAAGAAGTACTTGCTATCATCTTTAAAATATAAAACTCTCTGCTTCCTTAATCCAACTTTCAAATATCATGCAAAAATGTAGAATTTTGTTGGGAAAATATCTGTAAAGTGAAGGTCCCCATGCCTCTGAACTATTTGTCAGTGGCAGGAAGAGAACAACCATCGTAACACCTCCTTTCTCAAACAATACAATCATGTACTTATACTCATCTCTGATGATCTACATGTGAACACAGCTTGACAGCCTCCCTTCACTGTATTGATCAACACACAGGGATATTGTAGAAAATTTGCGTCTGGGGTCTGCCTGCCATTGCCTGAGCCCTTTACAGAAACTACTTTTCCCTGAGGATTCCTAGTATCTGAAGGGGGCCTACAGGAAGGCTGGGGAGGGACTATTTATAAGATCTTGCAATGACAGGACTAGGGGCAATGGGTTTAAACTGGCAGAGGGGAGATTTAGACCAGATGTCAGGAGGAAGTTCTTTACAGTGAGGGTGGTGAGGCACTGGAACAGGTTGCCCAGGGAGGTTGTGGCTGCTCCCTCCTTGGAGGTGTTCAAGGCCAGGTTGGAGGAGGCCTTGAGTAAGCTGTGCTAGTGGGAGGTGTCCCTGCATATGGCAGGGGGTTGGAACTAGATGATCCTTGAGGTCTCCTTCCACCCTTATGATTCTATGATTCTATGATTCTATGACTTGCTCAAGATTGAAGCTGGAAGCTCTATCAGTTGTTCTGACAGTGACATATACTAGTCCCACCTTTTTTTTTTTTTATTTTTTGGTTGGTTGGTTTTGTTTGGGGGTCTTTTGTGTGGTTTGGGTTCGGATTTTTTTGTAGTGTGTTGTTTTTTTGCTTTGGGGTTTGTTTGTTTTGTTTCATTTTTTGTTCTGTGTTGTTTTGTTTTGTTAGACTGCTTCTCAGTTTTGAGCTATGTTGTATTATGGACAAAGTCCCGTAGGACAACCAGAAAAATATTAGTTAGAAATGCAGGTTTGATCTCATCAAAGCAATAGGTGCAACTATCTCCTGTTTCAAGGAGATTCCTAGGAAACATAACCATCGAAGCAGGCTTTTGACCAGGTGAATTGTTCTAGGAGAATATACATGGCTCCATAGGCCACAACTTTATTCTGAAGGATGCAAAATCAGGTCATCCTGAAAGAGTTGTAAAGTGATGTTAAAAAATGTTATTGCAAGAAAATCTGTCTGAATGCTAGAACTCTCTAGCACACATAAAATCATAATGGACATTCAGATTGTAATATTCCCAAATACCTTCAGCTTTCATTTGGATGTGGAGTCTTGTACCACTTGGTCTGAATGCTCTTTGGAATGTCACAACTGCAGTACTGTGAGACATCCTAATCCATTTGCTTTTCCTAGGTGTTTCTGGAGCTCTACCAAATAAGGTGGTTGCATGGAAGCTATTACATTTTGAAGAGATTAACTGTGCTGAACATTAATGCGGACTTTATTCCAGAAAATATTTGGAAACTGATGTATTTGAAGAAATCCCTTCCCTGCTTTAAAAAAAAAAGAAATTAAAAAAAAAAATTTACTGATGCTTAAAAAGTGCATGTCTATTGTCAAAGCTACACAGAAGGCATCAAAGTGGACACTGGTTTACAAAGGCATCCAGACTACTCCAGCAGGAATCACTAGAAACAATTAGTGTGTAATTGACATTACACAGAATTCCTTTATGATTTAATTAATAGTAACGGTATAATGGTTAAGAAAAAAAAATCAGAAACACCACACAGCAAAAATTCTCATAGATGAGAAGATTTAGGGTCACTACTGCCAGCTTCCAGTATAAACCAGTCCACGTCATTTCACAGAAGAATTCTAACAAAGGGTGAGGAAAGCATCCTTTTCTTTTATCACAGAATCATTTTGTGCTGAAACATGAAATGCCCACATGCCAACAACTGTATCATATCTCTCAGTGTCAGTTCCAGTTCTTTCCTCTTCTCCTGTTAAAAATTGCACTTGTGTTTATAGCTGGAATTTTTTCTACCTTGAACACCCAGTCACTGAGTCTTGGCGAGGAAAGCAAAATGAAAAAAAGGTGTCAGCAATTTATAATACTATATTCTTAATCAGGTTTGATCATTGTAATGGACTGAGTCACTGCCTCAGGGACCACATAAGTGGCTATACACTGCAAGGTTTTATTATTCAAAGTGAAAATTATGTTAACCTTTGGGTCTCCCTGCATTTTGGGAAATTATTGTCCGTGTAAGTAGAAAGAGGACATGGAGACCAAGTCACAACAAAGTCCTGAAATTTGCCTTACAGGCACAATATTGATTTGTCCATGATGGGGATGAAGGCTAACCTTTCTACCCACTGTCTCTGTGGGAGGCATAACTGTGCTTTGAGCTCTGATGGCCACATTCTTCAGAGATATAATAATGGGTTTTAACACATCTGTTAACGATGTCGGTATATAAGTATGCACAATAGTCTGTTCCTATACTGCTGTACTGAAAGAGGGTATCACCTTTGTTTCCTCTGCTCCTTATTCTTCCAGCACAAGAGCAGGTACTTTCAGGCAAGAGATTCTTGGACTACAAGTATTCTCACTTTCTGCACCTTGGTGGCACACATACCTCTCTCCTGGATGATACCTGGAAGTGTAATCTTCTCTTCAAGGGATTCGGTCTGGGTTTAAATCATGTGTCTAATCCTGGGCAGGGACTATACCCAACAGACCAAAAAGCAGAATCAGTTTGGTAATGTTTTTCACAGGACACTCAGCCCTGCAGATGTAAATCCTGTCAGCCATCAGTAGGGCTGTACCTGCACACAACTCTGAAACAGCTCTTCATATTACCATGTAGATACAGCCTGCAGTTAACTATTCATGCATTTCCAGTTTTCCTTCATTCGGAATGTATTCTGCATAAGCTGCAGCTACAAATAAAGTCTACTTTATTACTAAAAGAGGGGATAAAAGTTCTCTACAAAAGCAGATATTCTAGTTGTCTGTGTATATTGAATATGACATTTGCAAAGAAAACAACCAGAGCAATAGAAGCATACCATCAGGAACACCTGCACCAGAGGGTTTAAAATTAGATCATATGCTGCTATAGTGAACATAGTTTGTTTTCCATTATTGCTTAAATATGATGATAACCAATTTAGGGATTGTCATAAAACCCATATTGAATTATTCTGAGGCTTGGTTAAGAGCAAAGAATGTGTGACCGAATCAAAGGCTTCACCAAAGCTAATAAACACAGATTCAGTCATATATGTGGCCTTTATCCACAGCTTGATTAATATCACATTTAACCTAGAATAAGGCTGAGGTTATGGAGTGCTTTAAACAAAAGCCAGATTTGAAATAGGGTAGGGTGAGGGGACTGATACCTTTAAATTAATAAAGCCATTGATCTGTCCACACACCAAACATTTGGATATGTTAACTGATTGCACTAAAGCAGCCAAAAGCCTATGATTATTTCAATCCAAGAAAACATCACTTTTCTGGTCTATGAAGAGTCTTCCAAATTGTTCAGATATTCAAAAAGCACTGAAATACGCTGGAAGAATCATGAAGGAATATGACTGCAAATTTAAGCTGCAAAAAGGAGGTTTTAGTCACTCATCTCTTCAAAGGGTAGCTAATTGTTTTCAGTATTTCATTAAAATATATAATTTCAAAAGAGGAAATGTTGATTTTAAAATTTTTTTTAAAATAAACAACACAGCAAATTAGATTAACTTGACTTCTCAAAGGTCAGAAGGTCTCCAAATCTGTTAACAGGCCCAGTGATGATTATTTAATGCCTTAACTATTTGTTATGTCTGTTACAATTTAACACAAATCTTTAATTCATTAAATTAGTTGTTCTAGCTCTGCTCAAAAGTCCTTTCATTCCTTTCCAAATGTTCTCAGATTCCTCAGCCTTTTTTAATGTGATAATCTAAATAAAATGTAGTTTTCTCCTTTTTTCAACTCATCTCTATTTCCATTTCAAAGTCGAGTGTAGTACCTGAATCAACAACACATCTGCTATGTCTATCATTTTTGCCATTTCTTATCTCCCTGCTGAGACACTTAGACTTGTCATGGGTCATTTGAGGAGAACAGTTCCCTGCTTTAACCTGAATTGTTGTTACAGATCTGAATTGACTGAGAGTGATCACCATCCAGAAGATAAGCAATTACATCCATAGTGACCTATGCCAACCCATTCAACAGCTCAGAGTTGCAGGGCACATGTAATAGGAGAGCAAGGATTTTCCCACTAGAGAGCAATTCCCAGAACTGCCACAGGAAAAGTTGCTTCTGCTAGAATATTACTGTCCTTCAGATGCAGGTGAAGTTAACAGAAGGTTTTAGAATAAGTTAAACAAGGGAATTCATAATTAATAGCTGGTGGGGATAGCATTTGCCTTAAAGCTTGAATACAATATTGCTGGACCAGTAGGGGAAAATAAACTGCTAGGAGATAGCACGGGCCAAAGGGAGACCCTGAGAATGCTCAGACAAAATAAGAAAAGCTGGCTTGCATCAGCCACAGAAGGGGAGGGCAACTGCAGCTTTTGTACAGTTAAAATAGGTTAATTCAGCCCCAAAGTGCCCTCTGCATTTGCAGGTGCCTGAAGACATCTAAGAAGGAATAAGCTTGCCTCTGTGTGTGATGCATGTACTGCACCCAGCCATCCACACATTTTTATACAACTTCCATGGCTCCTTAATGACAGACATTTGTATGTAAAGAACATTGACCAGGTTTGTGAAAAGTTGGTTTAAAATCATAATTCACATGGAATGAAATAGGTAACAACAGTCAAAGCACTCACATAGGACTTAAACACATAGTACAAAATCCACATAAATTCAATGATCTAACTGGATGTATAATTGTTTTTATTTCCAGTGTCCTTCTGCCAGTGATCACTCATCTGTCTGGCACGCAAGAAATTAATCATTGAGAAAAAGTAAAATTCTGTGCTTTCAGTCAAATCCAAACATTACTGGACAGATTTTGTCACTAATGGGAGGCAGCATTTATAGTGCTCAGGTAAAATATTAAAAAAATATTAAAAGCATCTCCTCAGAGCTGAAAGCAGAAAACATTTAATCAGTCCTGACAATCAAAGCATGATCTAGTGGAAACATACACAAGATTCATTCCAGCAAAGAAAAGATGGGTGAATAAGTCTTCTTAACTTACACTAATTTACTTCGTATGTTTTGTTATCTGCACAGCTCCATTCCCAGGTCTCTAATTGTAAATATACACTGGTACACAGATTACCCCAAATATGATTCTCTTTATTCTCCTCTTTGAGAAGTTCTGATTAAAAAGACACCAGAATTTCATACATACTGCTCTACCAGATTTGTATGAGAAGATGAAATAGCACAAGCTGGGGGGAGAAGGAAGTATTTTAAAAAAAAAAAAAAAATCCCAGCAATAAAAGTCAATGTGAAAAAAGTTGGAATATTTGAACATTTCAATGTAAATTACTCTTCCACATTTTCCAGCTCTCACATCAAACATGAGAGTACTTCAGGAATTATCCAGGACTTTGCAGATTCCAAATAATCCTTTGCTTCATATGTTATACCCAGCAGGTTACAGTATATCCAAAATTATGAGGGCAGCATCATGAAAACCTGCTGTGAGTTCTTCCAAAACTTTACCAAACACTTCAAATGGACTTGTCTGACCACCTAACAATTTACTCAGGACCCAGCTGTGTCACCCAGGAACGTTGAGTGGCAGCACCAGACATGTAGTGCTAAGCTCCTAGCCTCAAGGCTACCTTTGCTCAATCTACTACAACTCCTAGACTCGCAACAAGAGGAGGAGAGCAAGGGTTAAACTGGCCTGGCAGGATTTATGCCCTACTAGGACATGTGTCCAAATGTTTCTTTCATGTTTTCTTCTCCTAGGAGTGTTTTCTTCTGTTGCTCCCTGAACAACTTTCCTTATCCTTCCCATTATTACTCCTCCTGGCGTATCCTGTTCACTAGCCAAAACAATTGAGGGTGACAGAGCACTGGAACAGGCTGCGCAGAGAGGTTGTGGAGGCTCCTTCTCTGGAGACTTTCAAAACCCACCTGGATGTGTTCCTGTGCAACCCACCCTAGGGGATCCTGCCTTGGCAGGAAGGGTGGACTCGATAATCTCTGGAGGTCACTTCCAACCTTTAAATTTCTGTGATTCTGTGACCCTATCCCAACTATGATTTTTATTCATGAAAAATGTTTGAGTCACTTCTATTGGCACTGATGTTAAAATATTAAAATAATGATAACATATTTCACAAAAATAAAATTATAATTTTAAAATATGTCCTGCATATGCATAGATTTTCAATGGATCTAGAAAAGTAACACGGCAAATCTCCTTGACTTTCCAAGACAGTTTGGTTCCTGGGATTACAATTCCAAATCATTAACCTTAAATATATTTCAGCTGTGAACATCAATGAAAACAGGATTAAACAGAATTCAAAACCCTATTTCACATATTTCTTATAGAGCTGTGTACATAATTTATTCAAAGAAACAGCTTTAACATACAGCTATAAAAATTTTGGGGGTGGTTGACTCTTCATGTGTTCCTAAAAAAGAAAAGCAATCAAATTAATTATATATTCAGAGGAAACAATTAAGATGCAATGATGAAAAGCACTCTAAAATTCTGCACATGGGAATAATTGTGGTCACAGGGAAAGTTGGAGGGTATTCTTTGAGAAATACTATGTTAATGGGTAATTAAAGACCCATTGAAGAATGATACATCAAATAACACACTAAAGGTTTTATGTTCAATCGCCATGCCTCAACTTTGTTATTCCCTGGCTTATGAATGACTAAATAGGCAAGTTTAATGCCTTATAGACTGCTCTAATGTTGTTTTCAAAGACTACCCATAATAAACTTGGCTCTGCCGTGGAACAATTTATTCATGTTGTGTGCTGGCCTGTTTACTAAGATGTTTTCTGTATGACTACACTGGCCTAACTCACCAAGCCTCAGCCTGGAAAAAAAACCTAACACTTAAAAATCTTTAAGACACTTAGCCAGAACTGATAGCTTTGATGATGGTTCCACTCTGGCTCTATCTGAGAACAATAAAGGAACCACAGCCATCCATAGACAGAAGAACAAAGGCTGCTGGTAACACTTCATGCAAACGCCTCCAGAGACTGTTTGAGAGAATCATCGTAGAAGTGAAAACTCTGGCACGTCTCAGGGGTCAGCCTAAAAAGCATAGTGGGACTGGGGCTCCAGGTAAGGTAAACACATGTAAAATCCACTGTTTATTTCAATCCCTTTTGACTAATACATTTATGCCTACAGAAGAACAATTAAATAACAAGTTGAGTTTTAAGCAGGTTCTGTGTCACAAAATCTTGATGTTTGAACACAATCTGCTCCACCATCCCACCTGTTGTAGTGACAGGTCAGACCCATGGGTGTAGGAATGTTGTATTTAAGATATGAATGAGTACAAATATGTTGTAACAGCAAAGAATCTCATAAAGGCTGAGGAGATTTATAAAGTAGCTGCTATACCTTTTATTTTCTTCTACTCCTGAACGACACTCTCTCATCTTACTGAAATAAAGCTTTGCAGTGTTATGCACTTGCAAAAGAGCAAGTTCTAGTCTGCACTTCATTGCTGAAACCTGAGAGTGTTTACATCTCTGACTACCTTGGCAGGAATATAAATCAGAGCATGGAAGTGGCACATGCTGAGGTTTGCATCTATAAGTCATTTTGTGGCTACAAAAATGTGGGGACGTATTTGACAGGTGCAAAATGCCAAACTCTAAAAGTTGTGATCATTTTTATTTACCAGTTATCTTGTTATGCACGATCTGAATGTGAGCTGGCTCCTGAACAGCCCAATTGCAGCTCAGCTGAGTTGTGTCACATCTTCTGTCTCATTTCAGCACGACACACAGAATTACAGCACCTTAACAGAAAGCTGGAGCTGACCTTTCTGAAAAAAATTATCACCCCCAGTGCAGTCAGGTTTTCAAAAAATATCTTTTTTTTTTTTCCCCTCCCTCTTGCACACAGACAACTATAGGTAAGTAATGAAAAAGTCTGGGTAGGACACACAGATAATTAAATATTTCATTATTCTTTTGATTTCAAAGCTTGAAACAAGAAGAAGTTACAGAAGATTTTAAGTAAAATATTTCAGATGGAGTTTAACTGTATAAGAAAACGCTGGGATGGCGCCAGATACAGATGTGCTATCTGCCCAGAAACTATTTGGCAAGTCAGTGAACTGTGATATTGTAAGAAAGTCTGGGCTTCAGTACAAGTTTTCAAAAAAGTGCCTGTTGGCTGAGCTACGATAGTAAAGCTGTTTATTGGCAGAGAAGTTATATGGGAAGCCGAAATGAAGACCCTGCTTCTTTTCCCACTGTGATTTGTTTCTCACCACAATTAATTTATTATAAGTAGTTCAGTCCAGACCTGCATAGCGGTTGAGGGACAAAGTCTAGACATAATTTACTGGCTAGTGCCTGGTGAAAATAGATTTTCAGCATCCACATTTTCCCTCCGTTCCTCTTTTTCCTTCTGCCAGACACATCAAGTATGCTGTATGCTAAGTATACAGTATGTGAGCCCAAACTGACCAAGGAAGGGTTTCCTTTCCTAGAGCTGTTCCCTATCATATTGCAATATTTTTCCATCATGTTAAACAGTAAACACCACACTAAACAATAAAAGCAGTACAATTTTGATTACTTAAAATATTGTTTTGTGCTTCTCACAGCAGATGATAAAAATCGACAGAAATGTTCATGGGGTTCTTCCATTTCACAACTGCTATTAGCTGGCTTGGTGGTTTTATAACCATTGCTCATGTTGACATAGTAAAGCACAGAGCAGTTACATTTACATGAGCACAGAACACCAAAGGCAAATTCCGGAACAGAAACCCAAACACCTACCTGTGTTGTAGAGGGGAGTACCCTGGTGTTGCAGAGAAATATCAAAAATAACTAACACCACTCTTGATGGAAAGAGACCAACGCCAGCAGAAACTTGGCATTTGGAGAGGCCGCTTCTCATCTTCGGAATGCTTTGCAAATATCAGCTTGACAATTCACTCAAAAATCTTTAAAAGAAGGCCTAGTATATGTCTGTGCTAAGTAGGAAAACAGCTGCAATTTCAAGTCTGTTCCACATTTGGCAGTCAAATCAGCAGCACAGATGAGATTAGAGCTGTGCCTTTCTCTTTCTGTAGGCCACTACTTTCCTTTCAAGACATGCAGCTGGGGCTGCGAAGCCTTGTCCTACTGTAGGACCTGCCAACAGATCCACCACAGACCTGCCAGCATGGAGGCCCATGGCGGGTCCCAAATCACTGCTAGCCCCAAAGGTATGTCAGGGACTAACGGGACAGGTCCCACAGTCAGCATCCAATCTCAAAGTGAATTCAGACTCATTTCCTTGAAAGCATTTGCCTGGCTAGTCCCAAGGCAACACAGCTTCAAGACAGGCCAGTGGTCTCTGCTGCTTTTACCCTTTGCCTGAGCAGTCACTAAGCATGTAACTGCAGGTGTGCAGGAGAGTATGGTTGTTGCTGTACTGTTCCAACAAACCTCTGCTGGTGGTGATGCTGCCCAGGAGACAAATGGGCCCATCCTAGCTTCAGGCCGTGGCAAGTTGCATGGCTGCCAGTTACAGAAAGCCTTATCTGTTCCTCTGTAAGATGGCTATATAAGTTCCTGGAAAGAGTTAAAGATTGTTGTGATAAGGATGGTTCATAGCATGGGAAAAAAATCTGATTTTAAATAAGAGTAAGGAGCATCCAGACTGCTCATGTATTGACAGGAACACTTTTAAAGGCTCCCGCAAACCACTGTGCCGCTCAGCATGCCTCCAGGAACTGACATAGGCACAGTCTGTCCCACCTGCCTGCTGCACCTGCTCCAAGGACCTCTCATCTGCTTAGCAGCCTTGCTGATGAGTCCAGGCTCCTCCTCTATACCTCCTTGTCCTGGTTTAAGACAGCCTGCTCTCACAAGCAGCACCCTATACACATAGACTGGGAGTGAAAATAACACAAAAATCTCTCAGCTGAGATGAGAAGAGTTTAATGAAAGTAATACAACATACAATTACCTTAGCTATTTTGCAGAAAAGCAAAAGCAGCAGAAACCATCCACAGAATGAACCCCCAAGCCCACAGCTAGCCCAGAGGAAAAGACCAACACCCTAAACCAGAAACTAGAAGCAGCAATCAGAAACAGGAAGTCTCTTGTGTTACAATCCAAACTACAAGCCCCACGATACTTTGCTCCAACCAGCACTTTCCTTTTAAAGCTGGCATGATGTCAGCATGGTATTGAATACTTACCAGCAGATTCAACTGGCTAAACCCATGACACTCTCCACCCCTTGTTCTACTTCACATTTATACTTGTGAAATGAAATCTCATCTTTAGTAGTAATTATTGTTATTGTTGTATCTGTTGTTGGAAGACTTAAAGTTACTTTTGATTTTCCATTTCTGGTTTTTATATCTTCAGCATTGCTACTAAACACCACAAACTGACCTGTAATTAAAAAGCAGCCTTTTTTTTTCCCTAGTGTCACACACTTTCTGATGGATGATGAAGTGTTTTTTGCAATTTCAGTATTTAACATTATGTCAAAATACCCTGCCCAGTCACCAGATTAAGAAGATACTGCAATTCATTGAAATTTATCCTCATAATTTGTATTTTCAGTGATCTAATACATTATCACTAAATACTTTCATAGTGGTTATTAGAAATCATGGAGACATATTTCACAGATTTTCTTGAGAAGCTCCACCAGGAGCCCTTGCACTCAGGGAAGCCTAAGTGATGCATGTTTTCGGTCCAACTGAGACGTCTCCACTCTTCCCAAATGGACCTTCTGTCCTCATTTGATTGTCACAAAAAACCTGCAATTTTCTTTACCAGAGCGTTCTGGAAAAACAGAGGATTTGTCAATTTACCACACACATACTAAAGAGACTTCATTACATGATATTACAACTAAGGAGAAAATCACAAAACCCATTGTCACATCCAAGTTCAAAACAATGGCTTGTGTTCAAAAGCATCTGTTTCAAGTTAACTACAGATGTGAACTGTTAATGGAAACCATGACTATTATCATTGGTGGTTTTGTTTTAGCTCATTTTGTATCAGAGAAAACTTAACTGATTCAGGCATCTTTTAATAAAGTTGGTCTTAATCTGATTAAGCAGAACAATTCTGATATTTTAAAGAAAAGGGTACAGTTTGGAGTCCTTTCAAGTACAACATTTTCCCTAATGTCTTTTGAAATACAAGGCATCTGTATAGTACATGAGCTGTATGACACTTTGAGTTGATTCAGCTCTCACAAATGCCTCTTCCATATATTTCTTACTTTCAGAGCTATTTTACATGGAAACCAGCATGAAAACTGCAGCAGAGCATTTGATATTCCCCTACCAGAAATTCACAAGAAAAGAAAAAAGAAAAAAACCAAACCACCACTCTATGCCTTAGCTAATGCCCAAGCGCACAGTCAGTGGGAAGAAGGAGAGAAAACTTATGCAAGGCATCTGTCACAAATGAGCACATGGACAAGTTTATGAGTACACAGAGAACACAGCAAAAGGGCAAAATGCAGCTGACCAGATGCTTTTAGGAACCTGTAGCAAATCTGTAAAGTAGCTTGAGAGAGCTTAAAGAGAAAACATCTTTTATTGGGTCATATAGGACTGCATTCAGCAATGTGTGTGCAGAGAAAAGTGTCGACCTGGGGCACTATTTTTTTTCATGTATGATGTTACTAAAACAATACTATTTTTACATACTCCAAAATCCCAGCAAAATTATCTCAGAAGAATAAAAGAATATTAAAAGGTATTCAACTGCAAAAGATGCATCACATATGTACAGTGTAGGTTTTCTCTTGATGGCTGTAAATTGCTACTCAATAGGCTAGAGGGGAAAAAAAAAAGAAAAAAAAGAGAAAAAAGGACTGGAGAAAGACTGAGAATGTGTTTATTTGTGGAAGAAAGACAAGTGTCTGGTAAAACTTTGAATTTTTTTTTTTAATTAGATGAGCAGGATTTTCTGAGAAAATTAAAATATTTTTAACAAATGTTATTAATGGGCACTTAATTAGAGGAAAGTTTTTTCCCATTTGATTTTATTTCTAAATCAAATTAAATTTAAGTGTTTTCCCCCCCCTTTCCTTCGAATGTTTCAGTAAATATTTATATTTTTGAAACAAGTAATAACTTCTTTAATAGTAAGGACATGTGTTTTGTTTGCAGAAATTTCTAAGCTATTTCACTTTTGTTGAAAGCAGCATAGAAAAATATAGGCAAAATAAAACCTAATCACTTCTATCACAATGTATTAACACAGCTATTAACTGAAACATGTTTAACACCTGGTAAACAGCAATTTCCTACTAATTCATTCCAGGCTGGAGCAGTAGCTTGTAAAATGTGCAAATGTAGGTAACAGCTGATGAAGTTTCATGAATTAGAATGCTTTGTGTGTGTGGAAGGTTCATCATTGGTAGAGCAGAAATGGTTTCCCTGTATGTTATCAATGGCAGGACCGGGACATAAGCAAACATCTTATTCATCTGAAGTTCCCAAAAGCTTAGTGTGAGGATTTCAGTAAGTGAAATAATTTCTGCTGATCTCCATATTTTTAAACTTTGTGTTGTTACATTGCTTATCTGCAGCCAAAATACGAATCCCAGACATACAATGAGATGTATTTCTAAAGGACCATAATAAAAATGTACATAGTTTTGTGCAAACAAGTTTTTCCCACATACAAAAATGCTAAAACAAAAACTCAATGACAGCATCCAGAAACTTCCATTTAGGCCACAAAAATTTACTTTAATCCATGAATGTCATTTGCATCCATCTGAAGACAAAATTTTTCACTCAATAGTATTGTTAGCCTATAATGTGGCTTTATATTTGTTCTGCTTTACTGGTGCTTTTCTCTGTTCTGCAAGATAAAAGTAATGACTCTCTGCTTAAAGAGATCATGATTGACTGGAAAAAAAGTGTTTACTGGCAGAACCTTCATATACCTTCAGTTGGTTATACTATATCCCTGATGAAAGGTTGATCTAAAATAACACTACACAAAAGCACAAATTTAATTCTATTTTACTGATGTGACCTGTAATGCTTCACAGAGATGCTTGTGGGAAAGAAGATGCACGTTCAAAAAGTGTTTAAAAATAAAAAGTTTAACAATCCTATTCCCATTTAACAGTATTGCATAGTGTGAAAAGTTACCATGATGAATGCAAGACTGTTGTCTTTCAGGGATGTGGTGATAAGTACAAACTCACCCAGGATAAGTATTAAGGAATATATAAATGTGAGGTGCCTAGTTAGCCTGGTTATGTAAAACTATGCCACAGTCTCAAGCATATCAGAATCTGTCCCAAATAACTTTTCATTGTTTTATCTTGTTTAAAATATGCATTGGCCAAGCAGAAGGCAGAATGAACTCTTTAACTTCTGAAACCCGTTCCCAAGACTCTCATTTATTTTCATGACAGTATACTAACAAATATATGTTTATGTAGCACTGTGGCTTTAAAACTGTCAGATAACGAGATTACGGGTTTGTTAATTTTATATTATAACTAGAAGATACAAGAAAGCCCTCAACCAAACCAAGGGAAAAAAAAAAAAAAAACCAAACTGGGATGATGAGAANCCACCAACAAACAAAAAAAAACAAAAAAAAAAAAAAAAAAAAAAAAAAAAAAAAAAAAAAAAAAAAAAAAAAAGAACAGGAAGGACATTATAATTGTTCCCACCCTTTTCCTCCACATGTTGGGTTTTCACCCTCTGACCTGTGACAAATACTGAACAGCCTGACTGTTTAGCTGAGGAGGGATCTGGGGATGAAAATGTAACTCTGAAGGAGAAAAATAATCCCTTGAAGTGGAGATAAGGAGGTGTCTGATTACAGATGTTCCTACAGGCAAGTGTCTATCTCACAGCACAGTTCCGGGACAGGATGGCAACAATGTGCAAGGTTTCAGTTGAGATGTTAATTTGTCAGGGCAAAGAAATAAGAGAATAGAAGAATGGGAGTAAAAGTGCTTTCCTTGACACCTCAGTTCTTTTCATGCTAATAATCACTTCAAGTCAAGGTGTTTGTGCTGATTATATTATGAAAGCAGTACCCTGCTTTATTTTGCCCATGAAACAGGGTTTATAAGACAAGCTGGCCAAGACAGAGAGGCCTTCATGTTAGTTTACTGCCCTTTAGTTGATAATACTCAGGAAACTATGTGTACCCATGAACCAAGTTAAACTAATACTTAAAAGTACCTTCCCAAACTGAGATAGAGGTGCTCAGTAGCAAGTACCACAGTTTTCGTCATAGTGACAAAGGAGCTTCAAAACAACAAACTGAATTTAAAGTTTATATATGTTAAATAAAGCAAAGCAAGCAGAACAGCTGACCCTAAAATTTTCTCCCTTTCTGCTCACAGTTCATGAAAATCAGTCTCACACAGTAAAATAAACCAAGAAACAACTGCAAAGCTTTCATGTATGTAAACTTCTTAGTCTCAGTGTCCACTCCTCCAGAGTTTTACTTTCTCAAAGACAACAGCATTGAGCCTAATTGCAAATCCTTGGCCAGCATTTCCAAAGGAAAAGGAAAGCTTTTTCTACTTAAAGTACCTGTCAGCTGCACCAGCAGTATATTTCTTGTCATGGAGGGAATCCTCTAATCCAATGTAATGAATCTTTAACAGAGTTCAATCTCCAACCCTTCATATGGGAGGACTTACCTTCTGCAAATGTTTAAAGAAATCAGCGCTATGTGCTGCAAAATCAAGCTATCTCAAGCAAAAAGTAATATTAATTCTCTAGCTCTTATCTTTTACTGAAAGCACATTAATTATTATATGATGGGTCCTTTTGATACTGTTAAATTGATTTTCTCATTCATCTAGAAGCCCTTACAGTGAAGTAGAGCAAAAAAATCAGGTTGCAAAGATGTCTTATTCAGTGGTTTGATTACTTCTTAACAACTATGCGCATGCTTCATTTGCGTCATAGCTTTAATGATGAACTAGTAAGGTTTTTCTTACATGGAAATGAAAGATCCTCATGTTGAAATGATTAATGGTCTCAATCATTGATCCTATAACCACTCTTCTGTCAGCACCCACGGTGTAGGTAAGCAACTGAGGTTTTTAGCTCTCAGTTTGGTGCATGGCTGCTCTTAATCCAAGTATCAAGTGATTAGAAAACATCAAAACCTGAAAGTATAGCATCTCCTTTCCCATTTCCTTATTAGTTATAAGACTGCAGAAAAGAGTTGAAGCCTTTATATTCTCCACATGCCTACTCCAGAGAATGCCATGAAGGAAAAAATACTAAAATACATTAATTTATTTTCTTCTCTTAATATGTGCTTCTTGTTTTGATCACTTGATGTGTGTTATCACCTGCAAAGTGTGATCTTTCCAGTAAACAACAGAGGTCAAATTTATATCACTATCATTACAAAATGGGGCTTTGAAGGACAAAAATCATTGATCATTATTAAGTAAAAATATATCACTTAATCTATCATAGTCCCTTTATCACTGCACAAATCTTTTTGATTTCTTTTTGAATACATAGTATTTATCCAAGGAAGACCATCTCCTGAGTTTTGAATATTAGTGCCTAACTATTGGCTTTTAGTTACTTCCTGTGGACTTACATGCAATGTACCTGTGACCAAAATTATTTAAGTTTCCAAAGAGGCAGAGAATTAATAGCTGGGAATTAATCAAACACCTGCTCAGTGATTCCTAAAATGCTAGGTCATCATCCAGCTGCAACCTTTCCATTTTTTCTGTGTCTACTTTACACCTCAATGATTGAAATTTAAATTTTGGAATATAGATGACTCAGAAGGGCATTTCCCATAGCCTTTCAGGCCACCAAGTAGGAAAGCCAGAGTGTAAAGGGGTAAAAAATTCATCATGCTGATTCTCTTTTTCAGATTAGGTGCCTCCTAATAAATGGTGATTACTCAATATATCCATAAATATGGAGTGTAGAACTCCTAAGTAATCTTCACTTCCTCATCACACTCTAATTCCTGTAATCATCTCACTAAAACATACTTGAGAGATGACAAATTTGGGACCTCAATGCTTGAAATGTGCTGCATTATCTTTACTGAATCAACAGCTTGGTGTATCTATGATCAAATAAGCAACTTCTGAACAACATCTGTTAGCCTAGAGTGGGAATGTTTATACTGATCTTCACATTACAGTTATTTCTAATATTAATGCTATGAGCCAATTTATTGTGCAGCACAAACATCTCATAGTCTGTTAGTCCAGGATTGCTGCCTACAGCATCACAGGTGACTCTTCATGTGAGGCTGCAGGATGCTAAAGGAGAAAAGAAAGGAAGAGAGGAAGAGAGAAAGGAAGGAAAAAAATTGGAAGGAAGAAAGGAATACAAGAAATAAAGGAATTAAGAAAGTAAGGAAGTCAGGAAAAAAGGATGAAAGAAGGAATGGAGAAAGGAAGAAAGCAAGAAGGAAAGCAAGCAAATGAGCAAGCGAGCGGGTGAGCAAGTAAGTGAGGAAGGAAGGAAGGAAGGAAAGAAGGAAGGATAGAGAAAGAGAGAGAAAGAGAGAAAGAGAGAAAGAAAGAAAGAAAGAGAAAAAAGAAAATAAAAAAGGAAAAAAAGAAAAGAAAAAAGAAAAAAGAAAGAAAAGAAAAGAAAAGAAAAGAAAAGAAAAAAGAAAAGAAAAGAAAAGAAAAGAAAAGAAAAGAAAAGAAAAGAAAAGAAAAGAAAAGAAAAGAAAAAGAAAAAGAAAAAAGAAAAGAAAAGAAAAGAAAAGAAAATAAAAGTAATGGAAGTATAATGAAAGTTTTTAGCAAAGGTCCTAGCAACTGATACACTCTATACAGTATGGCTGACTTGTGAATTTGAGCATTTCCACATGTGCTGGGCAGCTGGTGTATGTGTCACACTGTGTCTGATCAGAATTACTGGACTGGGAAAATTTACCCTGTGAGAATGGAGCAGAACATAAGCAGAACTCTCTCAACAAATGTAACCATCACTGATTAAACTTAACATTACTAGGGAATCATAATAAGATGACATTAAATAGTCATTGACTTATTTCCCAGTGAGCAATGAAAACTAAAAACGTTACCATATGACATTCATTTAAACAATATCAGAGGGGCCTCTTAAGAATGAGAAATTAGTAACACTCTTAATTTGTACTTATATTAAGTCAAGTTATTTTTTAATCTTGAGATTTTTGCAAACAAGAGGAAACAACATTTTAGAAATTCTCTCACTACTAAAGTGTTCTTGAATTGAACTCTTAAAACAGAGGAGACATTATTTCTTGTCACCAGAAAGATGTTTACTGGGTTGAGGCCACAAATATCAATATGTCAATAATTAAGGGAACTAATAGTGACTTTGACTTACATATAAGCAGACCAAATTCTTGACTGACATAGTAATCAGGATATCTCCACCCAAGTCAGTGCTATCATGCTGCACTGATTTACAGCCATTGGAGACTGAGATGATGTAAACAGCTAATTTTAGAAAGCATCCTTTGGAAGAAATCATTATGATGAGGCCAAATTCTATGCCATTTACTCAGATGTACAGTCCCAATGGGATTAGGAACAAGAAGATATAAATGCAGCCCATCTTCTGAAGGTTATGTCTGAGAGCTGAACATAAATTCAAATGCAGCTTAGTAGTGGTTTGTGTACGTACACACACACGTTAAACACTGTAGAAGAGATTAAATTTTAAAAGCAGCAGTGCCTGAAACACAAACAGTCCTAAAACAAAAAGATAAGAAATCATCCAACGCATAGATGCTAGCATTGGTCTCCCTCTCGTGCTCGACAGCTGCTTGTCTGAGGATCTGTCATATGGAAAATATGTGAATGCAATGAAACATCTGCTAATGCATCCACCCCCCAACCAGATCCTTAAAAGCAAAAACTGTAGGCTTGTTACTATTTTCAGTAGTGCCCAGACACTTGTTCAGTGCATCATAGGACAGGGATGGTGGTGTCTCAGGGCTGCCTGCCTGCTTGGGGCCAGAATGGCAGCGCACTGCAGTCATCTCAGGCATGTGGGGTAACACAAACACATGGTCTTAAAGCAGTGTATCATCCTAAAAAGTGCCATTCCAGAGGATTTTCATTTAGGAATACTTAGCACAAGGAGACCTCTACGTTCAAGCAGCTAGTTTAGTTTGCAGTAGGATCTAGCCAGGGTGGTAATTACTAGCCCAACTGATGGCATTACCTTTTTTATCTTATTAGATAGCCACTTCCTTGATCTGTTTCTGTGTGGAGTGGAACATCTTCCTTACGAAGAGAGGCTGAGGGTGCTGGGGTTCTTTAGCTTGGAGAAGAGGAGACTGAGGGGTGACCTCATTAATGTTTATAAATATGTAAAGGATGAGTGCCAAGAGGATGGAGCCAGGCTCTTCTCAATGATGCCCGATGACAGGACAAGGGGCAACGAGTGGAAGCTGAGGCATAGGAAGTTCCATGTAAACACGAGGAAAATTTTTCACTGGGAGTGTGGCAGAACACTGGAACAGGCTGCTCAGGGAGGTTGTGGAGCATGCCTCTCTGGAGATGTTCAAGACCCACCTGGATGTGTTCCTGTGGGATCTGGTGATCCTACTCTGGCAAGGGAGTTGGACAAAATGATCTTTCAAGGTCCCTTCCGATCCTTAACATTCTGTGATTCTGTTATACCTGTTGAAGACACTGACAAATTGTTTCTGGCATTTGTTATTATTGTTATTATTTGTTATTGTGTCTTTAGTGGAGATATTGAGAGTGTCAGCACTGAGACAGAAAAAGGCAATAAAAGCAGAGAGTCCAAATGCTTGTTTCTGTTGGCTTTAGCAATACCCAAGCAGACTCACAAACTTAATAAAATGTGCTTCCTTCTCGTATATCCCTGTACAGAAACAGCAATCTCACATCAAAAGTGAAAATACAGTGAAAAAAAAGCATATTGGATCTACTGAGCATTATTTTTCTACTGACAGACAAGGTATTTTGTGTCATTTCAAAATATAATACTCAGTATATTCTTATTTGTTTGTATTTTTTTCCCCTGTCTGTAAAGGCAGCAGCAGCCAAGTTTAACCACATTAGGAAATTTTAATTTTCAACCTGAAGATGAGATGGTAATCTGTCTCAGTTGCTGTCCTGATCTTCTATCTCAAGCTGACATGTTTATTCTTGGGCATTTACACTGTGGTAGAGAATGCCATGAAGGAGCTGATTTATAAATATTAGTTTTGATTGAATATGACACTGCAAATAAACATGCCAATACACTCTATAATTTTATCATTCTCTTTCATCCTCTCAGTGCTGCAGCTAATACCCCTGACCACCTGCTGCCAGTAAGTCTGTAGAATGATACGAGCATCAGACAAGCATATGAAAATGACCAATGAATGACCAACTAATAAGAACAAAATTTAAATGTGAAGCCATAATATCATAAAAATTATGTAGAAGGAATTTTTTAAAAAATTAAAATTAAAAAACAAAACAAAACAACCAAAAAAAACCAAACCCATTTGATGCTCAATGTAAAATTCTATGCTACCTAGCAGTCATACCCTTGTTTAAAGAAGAGACTCCAAAGCAACAGGAATGGAGGATCACATAAAATTTCTGTGATATCCTCAGATTGGTCAGTGAAAGATTTCTTTCAAAGAGCAGTCTTCTTTGTGCTACTCCCACTGTAAAATGGGTGTAGAGGTAAATTTCATACAATGACGAAGGTGGAAAAATCATAGTAAATATCCATGTCAGTGGCTTTTGTTTTTACTGCTTTGGATGTGCGTTTTGTAGTGCTATAAAAGCATGGAAAAACATACCAAACAAGCAAATGCTCTTCTTTAACCCTTTGGCACTAGGCAAGGAGTGTCTGGAAATCTTGGTTTTTAGTGTCAAGTGTATCAAAACAATTAAAAAAACACTAGCTCACAAGTCTCCAAGTCTGGCAAGTGAAGTGGAGAACATAAAAGCTGTGAAAATGAGGCTAGCTAGACAAAAATAAAAGATTGGCACTAAGAAATCATGGGTCTCTGATTTTTGAACAAATAAATGCACTACTTCTTTGTAAAGAACAGGAAACCAAGAATTTGTCTGATTGCTAAGAAAATGGCAGTGAATTAGTCTTCATAAACTGTTGTCTTATTGTCATGTTTTTCCCGTATAATTAAAGAAAAAGTTCCAAATAAAATGATATAATAAAATGTTTCTGAGTATTGTGAGATCACTTTATTTCCCAGATCTGAAAATCCAGGATTCAAATATCTTAGCCACTGTGTTTTCAGAATCAGAAAAGATGGAAGTAATCTGTACGTTGACACTAAGTCATGAGATACAGAAAATTAGCTGACAAACTCCTTTTGGCTCTGGTGACACAATCATAATAATGGACCAGTTGCTCAGGTGGAATCAATGTAATCAATGAAAATTTGATGCAATACTGAATATTTATGTATTCATAATGTGAGTAAATACAGGCACATATTTTTACATGTGCATGCGTGTAGATGCACACACATGTGTAGATCAACTCCTTGATTTTATCGACACTATACATGCCTTTTATCGTCCTTCACCCTGAATTTTTCTCATCCCTGTGAGTCCCATTCTAGGAATTTTTATCCTTATCTCCCATATGTTGTTAGGGTTAATTCAATGTTATCATGTCTACAGGACATGCATTCAAAACAGCAAGATCCCAGTGCTCAAATATTTTAGTTTGCACTTCCAAGTTTGGCTGCATCTCTAATTTGATGGCTCTGAATATGGACATGATACTTGTGGAAGCCTCAGTGCTCCTGTTAGTGCCACTGCTGTCTTTCCTTCATTTGGAACACTCAAGTACAAAATGCAGCACAAGGGACAAGCTTGGCTAAACAGGTCAACTGTCAGAAAGAAGCTGTTAGAAGAAGAGAATTAAACAGTGAAATTTGGTTGAAGCACCCCATGGTTGCACTGCAGTCCTCATTTACCAGCTGGCATTCATCTTGTGCCTTAACCTTCATCTTCTCCAGCTGCGGACCTGAGTGAAGGGAACATGACTGCTACTCTTAAAACCAATCTCATGTCTTTCTGAGCACCTCCAGTGTGCTCAGAAAACCTGCATCAGATTAATTACCTAGGGAACCTCTTGTTCCGTCCCTGCACTGCTGATGGACACAGTGGGAAGTGAAGGGAGCAGGTGGCAACAACAATGGGGGATCTTCATGAAGCAGAGCTCATTGAGTGGCTCCAAAGGCAGACAGGTTGGTCAGTATTCCCCAGCTGAACTGTCTAAATCCATCTCCAGCATGAAATGAAGCAGTTCAAAACAAAGTTTGCAGTTTTTTCTTTACGAAATTAAGATTACAAACACAAAATTCCTTGGAAGAACTGCTATGAGGATTAACATGTGAAAGTTTGACGGGAGCTCAGATATGGGGACAGAAATACCCAAGTGGAGACCACTTCTGTTAGAATGCGTAATAGTTTCTAATGATCCAGTAGTTTTTAATCTTCCTGCTCATTCTTCTTCCAATGCTTTTCCTATTCAGTGAAAATAAAAAAATAAAAAAAAAAAAAAAAAAAAAAAAAACCCCCAACCAAACAAAAAGGTTTAGGGGCTAGTGATTAGGGTCTGGGGTTTACTCAGAGGCCAGTAGAAATGGAATAATTCAGAGGTCTCTCTGAGAACCTGTGCTGTTTAACAACTTCAGTGATAAGCTGGAGGAGGCATCAAAAAGTATGTCCAGAGGAGAGCCACAAACATGATCAGATGTCTGGAGCACCTCTTCTACAAGGACAACCTAAGGGAGCTGGGTCTGTTCAGCCTGGGGAAGAGAAGGCTCTGAGGAGATTCTTTCATGGCCTTCTAGTATCTGAAGGGGGGACCTACAAGAAAGCTAGGGAGGGGCATGTGGTGATAGGACAAGGGGCAATGGTTTTAAACCAAAGCAGAATAGATTTAATTTAGACATTAGGAAGAAACTCTTTCCTATAAGGCTGGTAAGACACTGGAACAGGTTGCCTGGGGAAGTTGTGGATGTCTCATCCCTGAAAGTGTTTAAGAGCATGCTGGATGAGGTGTTGAGTAACATGGTCTAGTGGGAGGCGTCCCTGCCCATGGCAGGGGGATTGGAACTAAATGATTTTTACATTCCCTTCCAGCTCAAGCCACTCCATGATCCTGTGACTTTATGATTCTGCAATGCCCTGGGATGCACAGTAATTCATCCTGGAAACAGCTCCAGACAAACACTGCAGCTTCAGCGTGGTCTGTACTTGATGCACATTAAGTCTTCAGAGATGTTTGTGCTGACCTATGGCAAACATGTAGAAACTGTTTCTAGGAGGCTCCAATGAACTAAGGTTGCAAGGTTTCACAAGGATAGCAATATTCTCTCATTTTGGAGCTCACTTTCAATGTTTGCTAGATAAAACAACTTGGCTAAAGATTACACACAGTAAAGATACTTGTGAAAAATCTGTAGAATATTCTGGTATCACTAGAAGAATATTAAGTCACCTTTGTGACTCCTTTTTGACCAACTTTAACTTGAAACAGGAAAAGAAATGTAATGTTCAAGGTAGAAGTTGAACATTCTGAGAAACTACTGCCCACAACAATTAGAGTATGATGAGAATGGAAAATGGAAAGCAAACTGAACCCCTGCTCTCATTTCTGCTTCTTAAAACAAAAATACAACCAGTTTAACAAGCTCTGTATGTAATACTCTTACAGAAAGAAAATATGGACAGAAACCATCTCTTCCTCCCTAGCACAATGTAATACAGAGTGGTGCAGTAGTGCAGCTCAATAACAATTGATAATCCTTAAAAATCAACAAAGCAAGTGATCCTAAGCATCAGACAGTGGTGTATTCGAGTGGTCTCTGGGAGCACAAAAGAGAACTGAGTTCTTTCTCTACTTATTAAATGACTAAGCTTATAAAGGAAAACCTTTTAAGAGAATTCCAATAAAAATGCAGAATTTTTATCAAGATTTGAGATTTGTCATTTGGTATTCATGAAACATGAAATATGCCAGCTTCCAAGCTTGCCAGTCTAGGCAGGTTTCCAGATTAGACTGCTTTAATACTCTATTTTCTTTCTTCTTTAGTGGTGATACGAAATAAAAATAACACTGGGGATTTTGTTTTGCTTTGCTTATTTTTTGTGAGCATCTGTGGAGCTTTTGTTTTTAATGTTCATGCTTAATATATTCTCCAGATGATCCAGAAGTAACAGAGCCAAAGATAGCTTCAATTATCCAATATAGAGTACACAGGAAAACACAGTATTATGAATTTTTTTTTCTTCTTTCTATATTTTGCATCTGTAATCAAGCTCATGTGCAAATAATGACACTTAGACATCCTATCACTTGATTGTGCTTTTAATTCAGGAAGTAAGATAAGTAAGTGGTATCAGCTGGGCCAGCAATTAACTATGCATTGAACTGCAGTTTCAAAAATAGAGTTGAAGTTGACTTTCTTATAAAAGACTTGTCCCAGAATATCAGTCTATTGTGTGCATTTATCTATGTATTGTTAAAATATATGCAGCCATTGAGCATTTCCTAATGTGCGTGGGATAGTATGTGGTGGACATGTACTCTCACTTTAAGAGAGCATTCAGAAAGACAGAAACAGACTCGAGGACTTGTAAAGTGAGTGATCATTCAACATCTTCAGGTCTCTTGTCATCTCTGCATGACCGCTTGTGGTGCTGTACAGGGACACACAGGCTTGCTGAGCACCAGAAGCAGTATCGTTACAGCGTCAGGGTTCCCTCATGGTAGCATGCAGTGTGGAGCACCCTCAGCACTTCTAGGTTGGCCTGGCTTGTTCGTAGCTAACCCAGTCAAATAAGCCAAGATGTGTACCG
Organism: Ramphastos sulfuratus; assembly: GCA_013399055.1. Taxonomy (NCBI): domain Eukaryota; kingdom Metazoa; phylum Chordata; class Aves; order Piciformes; family Ramphastidae; genus Ramphastos; species Ramphastos sulfuratus. The sequence continues at coordinate 105,826 of WBNM01022775.1, read as the reverse complement.
CATTGCATTAACAACATTTACAATGTGAAGGTGGCTGAAGTACAACACATTCATCTTTAGCCAGACTGGTATAGAAAGGTCACAACCTACTCCGTTTCCAGACAGTAAAATACATACACATGTATACACTAGACAACTAGAGCAGAAGGTTTGGACTAAATGACCTTCAGAGATGCCTTCATACATTAGCTATTCTATCACACCCAACATTGGGCAAATATCAAGGTGAGTAAATTGAGGAGAAGCTGAGAAGAGGGTAGAAAAATGTAAGTGGAATGTCTGAAGAGAGCGAGCTGCAAACAAAAAAGAAATCTGAAATAGAAGAGCTGGGTAGTGGCACAGTCAGTGGTCTAGAAGGAAGATATACTGGGTTTTAGCAGTCAGATTTTCCAGGAAAGAACTGGGGAAAATAAACATTGAGAATAAAGTATCCGAAGGCTTCAGCTGTGCTTTTCTGTCAGTGACTCACTGACAAGTAACTCCTTAGTTTCAAGATCATGCCATAGCTAATTGTTTCATAATTTATGCAAACCTATTTCCATCACGTACCCAGAATACTGGATATTACTTATGAGCAGCAATCGGCTAGCTCTAAGTCATGACTGAGACTTTGAGTAGGAGAAAGCAAACAATTCAGAAATAATGAGCAATAAATACTCTTTCTTTCCACATAGTACTATCCGCTTCTAGGTGAGTATACAATGAAGTCACCATTCATTGAACAGACATTAACAAAAATCCATTTAAAAAATACACATAAATAACAAACAAAAGAGGAATTGTAACGGATTCTGGGTCACATAGTGTAGACTAATGTAAAGTCAGCATCATTCTGGTGCCAATGGTGGGATCATTGGCATATTCTTGATTTATACTAGATACAAGTCTGGACTTCTATTTATTTATTTTTGGGTCTCTCACTGTTTAATCAGCTTCACTGCAGAAGATGATTAGAAAGAAAGAGTTTAGGAAGACCACAGTAGAAGGCAGTTGGACAGACAAGATGCAAAGTGATTAAGGCATTAATAGGTTATTGCAAAGAAGCAGAGGAAAGAAAAGCCAGATTCTGGCACTTACTGGCTTGTGACCTGTGAATTTATATGATGGAGATGATGGGTAGAAAAGAAAGTCGGGATGTCTCCAGATCTGCAGTAATTTGTTACTGACTTTCAAGAGCTGAAAATACTTTCTTTAAAAAATCAACAAATTTAACTAGGAAAAAGGTTAAAGAAACAGAAAGACTCCAATTGATTTCCCCTGGATCAAATTTAGGAGTTCTCTTCACCACATTTACTCTGGTGTCAACTTTGGCTAAACCTGTGTTGTTGTTTTATTTCATGAATTGGGACTAAAGCTGCCTTTTTTCCAATGTCTGATTTTATCACCATAACCAAAAAAAGTGATTTTCTAGAGATTTTACATAGTCTAGTGTAGTGGTTTAAGGCTCGTCGGAATATTCTAATAAGAGAAATTAGATTGTAGGTTGTAAAAGAATAATAATGATAAAATCTATATCAGTGGTTTGATAAGAGGTATAAAAAGCCAAAATATAAATAATTTGTTCTTCTATGCTTTTGGGCACTGAATCTCTTTGCCTCTCTCTCTAATCTCTTCCACTAAACTGACTAGATAACACATAAGCCCTGCTGGTTGTCTTCCATCTGGGAGAGAGAGGATAGCATTGGCCTCTTCTGGGCTTTTCCTTTGTCTGGTGAGGAAGATTGGATTTCTGTATTATTTTTGATTGTATATAATTGTAAATGTATGTAAATACATTGTATATATATGCTTGTAAATTTAGCTTTGCTATAAATAAAACTTTATCTTACTTCCAAGCTGTCTGAGCTGGTCTGGTAAATTTTAACTGGAGGGCAGGGAAGTTCCCAATCCACCACACCTGGACATGTGAAGCCCTTTCTGAAATACTCCCAGCTCAGAGAAACTATCCAATAAGAATAACAAGCCCCACTGAATTTAAAAACAAAAGAATACTGTCTACAAGTAAGTACCAATGACAGACCCAAAGGACCAGAGCACTTGCTTCTCCTACCATCTCTGCTGTAATACTGCCTATACACAGGCGGGCACCAGCATGTACATGCACATATGTTTTTTCTTCATGATCAGAGAAACCTCAAAGAAAGAAACAGGCTAGATTTGATTTGTAAAATGTTTTAAATCACAGCACTACAGAAAACACATGGGAAACAAGAAAAAGTAGACATTTCAGAAGAATAACCACTTCAAACTCAGTTGCCTATGTGTAAAAAAACATGCTCAGGAACCCACTGTTTAATAAATTGATACTAGTCATATATAAAAGGTAAGTGTTTGAACTAAATTCAACTTAAAACAGTGCTAGTGGGAAGTAATTTACATTGACAGCTTTTCAAAACAGCTAGTTTTCCTTGATCCAAAAAAAAATTTTCAAGAATATACCACAGCTGTTTTTAAACCTACTCTGGAAGTTCCTAGAGGGGGTAAAAAGAAATAAGAAGAACAGATAAAAATTACGGTATAAAGGGAAATTCATAGTCCCAGCCAACTCTTTCTCTCCTGTTTCTCCCTGTGACTGGATACTCCACGGTGAAGCTGTCATGGTAGGCCTAAATAAATACATCAAAATAGGCTTATAAATGTCCTGGCTTGCCCAGACATTTTTTTCTGCTCTCACCACTTCTGCTATGGGGAGAAGCAACTGCAGGAAAGAGGGCAAACCACCTGGAGCCACTGAGTCTAAGGACTCTGGCTTGCCCAGACATGTTCCTCTGCGCCCCCTCCTTCTGTGCTGGGGGAAGCAACTGCGGGAAAGGAAAATAAAAGCCCTGGTTTCACCTAATATGCTCAAGCTTGGCAAAATGCCATCCTGATTGGCTGATCTATGTCCAAAGGCCCATTAGTTTTGGGCCGTATTGATAAAAGGAATACGCAGGTAACACATCATGCTCTCTGCCGTTGTATTCATGCCTGCTGCTACTGCCTCACTGTGTTCTGAACTGCCTGGAAACTCCACTGCCTCGAGCTTTTACCGGGAACATGTAATGCCTGCACATGATTGGCCTGCATAGCCAGCGTGACATTGTGCCAAGACTGCACATGGCATTGCACCCTACCTGCCCCTCTGCAAGGCTTCTGCAGAGGAACCAGGTCAGAGCCTGTGCCTGGGAAAACTCTGAAGCCTCTAACAGCTTTGAGACCACCGACAGCAACCCCTCCACATGCTTTGGGTACTGTCCGATAATATTTTATGAGTAAATACTTAAAGCCTCTTGTAATCACTAATTGCCTTCTGCCATAAGCAGAAAGGAGCTTCCTGCGTCTGTCTGGTGGCTAAGCAGGATAACTAACCACAAGTGGTGTATTGACCGCAAGAACCTTCCCTTCTAGTAAAATATTTGCGTTTGTTGGTTACCTCTTAAAGTGTCCCAGTTTTGCCTGTTCCCTGTGTGTATGAATTTCCAAACCATGCATTTCAAACCTTGTAAATAAGTTTTCTGGTGAAATTTAATGTTAATAAACAATTTTCATAGTTATTAACAATCTCCACCTGGATATAAAAATTAATATTGATTATTAATGTTGCATCATTTGTAACAGAAGCCAACAAGATACAGAACAGGGCAGGACATGTTCCTGCAGTCTGGTACTACGAATCAAGAGAAATGCTAGAGGTTGTACATGCTCTTGGTCTTTGCTGGACAGAAAAAAATAAACACAAAGAAAGGACAAAATGGATTAAGCAAGTAAAAGAAACACCACGAATTAGAACCAGTAACCTGCACTTTTCAAGGGAAACTTAAATATTCTCCCTTTACATGGTCTGAAGGGACAAAACTAGGAAATATTTTTATAAAATATATTTTTATAAATAAAACAGGCACAAAGACATCCCTGAAAGAGCCTACAAGCTGACAGGAATGGCCCTACCCATAGGAGTGGTAAGATCTTGATCTCGTCTCACTGCACACTCCCAGTTCCTCATGACTTAAGGCCTATTCCGTTGCATGATAAACCTCCTTGCAAACATTCAAGGCTAAAGACCAGCAAAGGCTCACAGAGGAGTGTGTCACTCTTCCCCTAATTAATTCAGGCAGAAGGAACCTGATCAAAGAAGTGTCGACATTCAATCAAAAGTCAGACAATATGTTCATGAGTAATAAGCACCATCACACTGTCAGGATGTGCCAAGACTTCCACTGAAGTACATACTGGAAAGGGGGGAGGAAGGCCAGGCAATTGCACAACATATGTGACAGAGGCTCAACAAAAATAAATAGCTCCCCAGCCAGAATAAAACCCTCCATAATTCCTCTGTGCACTGTAGAGGGGACAAATAGAGCACCATTCACACTAAAGCTGTTTCACATCATATAGTAAGTATCTGAATGAAGGAGACTCATCTGGGTACTAAATGTACAGGTGCCATACAGTTATCCATAAGCTGCATGGCAAAAACATTGTCCAGCACAGACAAAAACAACTCAATCTGTGAATTAAGCACACCAGAGGTCTAAAGGAAATGGCTGGCAAAGAATTGACCCATTTGGAAAACAAATCCACAAAAGCACAAGTCATTTTTCCAGTCTCCCAGTCCAAGCCATTGGAAAACTGTCTTACCTCATTGGGGTGGAGCAGGGACAAGTCTCCAGGTCTTCAGCCTGTCCTGCTTTTTAGGTAACAAGATCAAAAAGCTTCATTAACAAAAGGATTTCAAAACTTCTCCCCGATACTTTCTCTAAAATCTGTAGCATCCAGGCTAAAATATGAAGGCAGAGCTTATAGGGTACTATGAGAAAATTGCCAGAGACCACCTTTTCTTGCAGTTAAGGTGTCTAAGGAAAAAAGTCAAGACCAGAATACGTCAAGCCCTTATCAGATCTGTTCACTGACAGTGCTAAATTATGTGTGTGTCAATGTATCACCCATAAAAATCCTGACTATTTCTTTCTTCCAAAGTTTTAGTTTCCTCAAGCAAAAACACTGCCTATAAATGTAATTCCTTATTGATTAAAGTACTGCCTTTAATCAATAAGGAAACATCTACCTGAAATGACACTGCGGAGAGCTTGGTGCTGGTCTCTTCTCACAGGTAAATAATGATAGAACAAGAGGTAATGGCCTCAAACTGTGTCTGGGTAGGTTTAGACCAGATAGTAGAAAAAAAGTTTTTCACAGAAAGAGTGGTCAGACATTGGAATGGGCTGCCCAGGGAGGTGGTTGAGTCACTAACCTTGGATGTGTTTAAAAGTCATTTGAATGTGGTGCTTGAGGATATGGTTTAGGGTGAACGTTGTAGAGTAGGGCTACTGGTTGGACTTAGTGATCCTGAGGGTCTTTTCTAACCTGAATGTTTCTGTGATTCTGTCATTCTTACTTTTGCCGTTGCTTCCCATAGAATATTTTTTCTCATCAGTCAGATTTCTAAAAATCATTCCATTACTCTTCTCCTATGCCTTCCCTTTTCAACAAAAAAAAAACCAAAAACTTGCATCTTCCAGGATACAACAAGCTTCTTGGAGACCAGATTCCACAGAACTTTAAAGAGGTGATGTTTTTTCATATAAAAATATTTTCCTGTGAAGATATTTCTGGTTATGAGGACATCAGTCAAGTAGAAGATGTTGTAATGAAATAAGAATCATAAAAACTGGCAAATTGATGCTAGAAATTTGGTACACAATATTCAGCCTTAGTATAATATGCCTAGGTGTGTAACAGTCTTCTTTTTTGTGTCTATTAAATGAAGGCTTAGACTTAAATAGTAGTTTCATGGACCTGATGCAGAATGTCTGGTTTCTGTGGCCTTAGATTAGGGGAAGCGTTATGGGTTGGATTTGCACCTCAACAAACTGGAAATTTACACACACACACACACACCCCCCACACCCCCCACCAAAGTAAATTTACCACACTTACTCAGAATTTTGGAAGTTAAATGAAATTATATTTACAAAAGTGGACTAAATACAAAAGTATAAAAGACAGTAGCATGTATAAGGTGTCCTTACATATTATTTCCAGTTCAATAACAACACAATACCCTCTACTACAGTATTTCAACTGCTTCCCACACTCTGGGCCCAAAGAGGTCCATAGGGCCTGCTGTCTCTACCTCCCCCCTGCCTTGTACCTTCTGCAAACCCAAACAAGAAGATCAGCAAGGTCACAGAGCAGACAAGCCAGAAGCGAGGCAACAGGCAGTCAGAGAGAGAGAGAGAGAGATGGAGCAAGCTTGTACTGCAAAGTATAAGATATTCAGCAGGCCAATGGAATTAGATAAACATTATTATTATTCTGTGTCCAATCTCTAATATTGTTTATCCTTCAAATTAGAGTTCTCCGGAAAAAAAATATTTTTATTTACAATTAAGACACTAGACTAGGGCACTAGCCCTAAACTGTAACAGGGTGCTCAGGTAAGATGACCAGGATGAGTGCCCAAAACCTGTTTGAACCATGCGGAGTGCTGAGAACGCAAAGGTCATGCTAAAGGGCAAACACATTGTGAGCTCACTCACTGCCAGGATACCTGGAATGTCATCTCCATGCATAACCTTTTTATAAAAATGCTGTCATTGCCTGACTCTATCTGATGAATTGGAAGCACAACTGCGACTGAATTTGGTGTCACTGTCTCCAACATGGTTCCAAGAATACAGAGAAAAGAAGCTAGAAGAGTAGGTGCATAAGCAAAGGAGCCTGCCAGGAAACACATGTGAGTTTCTGCCTCCTTTCTAGACAAGGAAAGTATGTGTTTCTAATGTCTCCTGTTTATAAAGTACATTCAGATAAGGTTGGGTTGTTTGTGGTTTTGGGGTTTTTTTTAGCAATGTAAATCCTTATTATAAACTCTTCCATCTCTCTATCTGGCGAAATAATCAAGAAAAGGTTGTGCTTTCAGTACCTACTGTTCTAAGTACAAGTTAAAGTACAAGTCTTTGCTTGTAATTTTTTACAATCCTGTGTTTTACCACTTTCAGACACCAGCTATATTATGCACTACACACAGCATATTACTTTCCACAGGTCCAATGAAACTTGTCCCTATTCAAATCTTTATACTGATGTTAACAACTAAGGTCATTCCTACAGTATCAAAGTAATCCAGATATGTAACAGACATAAAAGGTCAACACTTTCAAATATTTAAACTTTTTGAAGTTTGAGAAACTATGTTCTGTTGAAGTAAGAATTTATCTCTTCAACTCAGACTGACAGGAGCTGTGGACACTCAGCCAGTCTTAAAATTAAGAACTTAAAGTTAACATGAACCTAAAGTTAATATGATCTTTCCACAAACGTGTCTGCAAATGCGTGCAAACAAATTTTAGATTCTGCCATTTCAGCAAAGAGATAAGTAAGAAGAAAATGTGTTTAGAGCAAATACATCTAACAAGAAGTACTTGAGTTTTATTATGGGAACTTTTAATGTTTTAAAAACATTATCCAGTGGAAGGAAATAATGTTTTGAGAGACATCCATTCATTCCACTGAAAAAATCAAAATATTTGGGGCAGTATTTATCTCACTTAGCTTTGGACATTTCCATTTACGTATCTAAATCTAGGCTCCACTGAAGCCAGCAGTGAGAAAGAAATTCTGAACAGACATTAATTTTGCCCTTTGTTGTTGCTGCTCTTAGTTTTCCTCTAAAATAAGATAAACTCATCTTGAAAGCTCTTGGTATGCTCGAAGAACACAGCCTAACAGCCTGCATTGTGCGGAAAGAAGGGAAATTGGCTCCTCTGGTGATGCTCAGAGTAGCTGAGGTGGGAAGGCATCTCCAGAACTGCTATAGTCCAACACCTGCTCAAAGCAGCATCATCTATAGGATGATGTTCTAATAAATCTGTGCACTTTTTGAGACATTGATGTCTGGAGGTGTCAGACAGGAAGATCAATACCTGACCAGCACTGTTGTGCTTCACACACGACAAGAGAGCAGCAGCAGTGAAGTTACCAGGAAATTACAAGTGGCAGAACGGTTCCCTTGACCAGAAATAAAAATATTCCACAACAATGAAAAAGATGCAAAAAATAAAAAAGAGTGGGTGAGGAGGAGACAGGAAAGGATGCAAAAAAGTCATGTCATCCCATGTAATGGCTCTGTAGGAAAATGTTTTCACACTTCAGTCCATTGAAACTAAACTGAAGCTCCACCCTGCGTAATGTCTGTATTTTAACTGTAGATAATTGAAATGGAACACACCAGCCTTTAGTTATCCTGCCTAATGAATGTTATCATGTGGAAAAGGTAAATCAATAACAGCTGAGATCAAACATACCAATCTCCTTCTGAGCATACAATGCTCTCGTTTATATAAATCTTTACAATCCGACTGTCCTTCTCATTTAAGTGCAGCAAATGAAACATTGCCCAGTACAAAAGACCTTCTCTCTTAAGAATTCTCCATGCTCTTTGAAAGGGTAGCCCAAATGAATTGCTGGAATGACCATAGAAAGGGCTACTCATTAGCTATGACTGTCCTTGGGAATTAGCCAGAGGTGAGGTAACGACCACAAAGCGATGTTGGTATTGGCAGCAAAGGCAAGGTTCATCATAGTACCTCTTGTCTAGACTAGGGATGTAAAAGGAAATAGAAAACAATTCTTCAACTATATGCACTTGATGTTCCATCCTCTTTTTTTCTATAGAAAAATGCAAGACATTTGGAATTTTTCATTTTTATTTGGGAAAGACAAATCTGGAAACCAGAGTGACTCATGCTGGAAAGTGTCTGACTGGCATGTGATAGCCAGCTAGCTCCAGAAAGTTAAGGCTGAAGGAAGAGTTTGAGGAAAGCATGTGGATTCAGATTTTAATGTGATTTAACTCTCGGTATACTCATCATTCACTTTGTTTTATTAGGTGACAGTTTATCTGTTTATAAGCCAACTGATATATACAAGAGGTCCACGTATCCTGGGAATCAGAGATTCAGAATTAGGAATGTTTTACTGGTCCCTTCCCAAATGCATTGCACAAATCTTTCAGGTTATTCTGAAACATGGATACCCTGGAGGGAAAGTTCAGATCAGACTCTTATTTCTGATGCACTTAAGTGGCTGCAAAACAATTGGTTTTCTCTGCAGGGCATCCTGGCACTGTGGTATACCTGTTTGAATCAAGACTTACTCACTCTTTACAGAGAATTTCTTCTCGTTTCCAGCTCTTGCACTTTGTCCCCTAGCCAGCTCAGGTTCCATTACAGAGGGGCTGGCTGACTCAGACCTATAGACTGAAGGAAAGTTTATGGGTTTTTTTCTCATGATATTCCCCAGAAGCTGAATCACACCAGTTTAGGAATTTTTCTGTCCAGAATCAGCTACTGTAAGCTTAACAGTAACTCTTACTCTTCTTTGCCTCCTTTCTTTTATCAAGGTGCTGGCATTCTCTTTCATTCATCCCTCTTTTCTTTCTGGAATAGTAGACATCTATGTGTTAGGAACCTTTCATTGTCCTTACTAATGCAGGATATTGGGAGGGTAAAGGAACAGCACAGTGTCCCCTACTTTACCACTACCTGCATACTGACATCTTGTAATCTGCTTATGTTTCAAAATTATGTCTTTCTCCCCACGTTATCTGACAATGCTTGATGCCCACTTGTCCTTCATTGTGCTGACAAGTGCGGAAGTAAGTCTTTCCTTATTTATTTATCATATAATACACTCAATAATAAACTCACTGGAGTGAGTGCAGAGGAAGGCAACAAAGGTGAAGGGCCTGGAGAATAATTCTTATGAAGAGCGACTGAAGGAGCAGGGGCTGTTTAGTTTGAAAAAGAAGAGGCTGAGAGAAGACCTCATCACTGTCTGTAACTATCTTAAAAGACGTTGTGGAGAAGTTGGCACTGGTCTCTTCTCACACTTAAAAAGTGATAGAACAAGAGGGAATGTTCTCAAACTGTGACTGGGTAGGTTTAGACTGGACATTAGGAATTTTTTTTTTTCACAGCAAGAGTGGTCAGGCATTGGAATGGGCTGCCCAGGAAGGTGGTTGAGTCACTGCCCCTGGATGTGTTTAAAAGTTGTTTGGATGTGGTGCTTGGGAATATGGTTTACGGTGAACTTTGTAGAGTAACTATATCAGTTGGACTGATGGTGATCCTGAGGGTCATTTCCAACCTGAATGTTTCTGTGATTTCTGTGGTCATTCCAGATAAAATGCCATGCTCTTGCAGACATAAATGGTCTTGCAGACACAGACACTCCTGTGACTCAGCACTTTCCTTTAAATCCACCTGTCTCTGTATGCATATTCCATACAAGTGTGGGTAAAATGGACATCTGCACCCACTCTCTGCTTCCTTCTCATTCTTCTATTACTATCTGAGCTGACATGGAGTTTCTTAAATAATCAAGGGCCCTTTGTCTCCCAGTTCACCCTCCTCTGCCTTGAAACATGTCTTGAAACATTCCTTGAAATTTCAATCTGAAATAAAGATTATGAATGAAAGTGCACACAAAGTCTGATATTTGGCAAGAGTACGTAGCATGTCTCACTTGTGAACCAGAACTGACAAGTCCTCCACATCATCACAAAAACCATAGAAAGGAGGGAGGCACCTCTCATATGACTGTTTTAGGAAAAGGGATGAGAGGTCAGGGAAAACTTTTGGTAATGACAAGATAAAAGCTGGAATAAAGGCAAGAACAGAATAGTAGAAGAAAAATCTGTGTAGCTGCAGCAATAAAATCCTAGTCTGGCTCCCAACTTGCACTTTAAATGTGGTACCAGACATTTTTGTTCTTCACAATTGCTTGGTTTTTCACTTGGGGTTTTGCATATAGCTGAATCTATTGAGAGATTGTGCCTCGCCCTTATATATCTGAGATATATTTCATACTTTGTACATGCACATTACATAACCCACTCAGGGTCTGGTGTTGTATTTGATTTGCAATCTGTATTTAGGAAGCATTCCCTTTGGTTGAGCCGAGTAAGAAATGCAATCTTCATCTGGTGTCCTGATAATTTGTACATGGAAAATTCATCCATTTTTTTAATCTTCTCTGAAACCAGTCTTTGGCTGATACTTTGGAGTGTTCACGACATCTTTTTCTCTTGTGCATGTCTCATTTCTGATACTTTTTGGACCAAAGCCAGAAATCTTACAGTGAAAGCACCTCTACATGAGAATAAAAGCCAGTTTTAAAAGGTTGAGATAGTCTTGGTCAGGTATATGATCTAAAGCCAAAAGCCTCTCTCCAGCAGCCTTGTCATTATTTACACCTAATCACACACCAAGACCATAAGTCAGATCTGTATAACTAACTTTCATGTTCTTTATTACCTGCAGAAATGACAGTAAAATAGTTCACTCATTCAAGATTGAACCTGGATATTGTCAGGTCAGATGAAGGAAAAAAAGAAAGGGGGGGGTGAGGGGATAGGGAAGAAGTTTGAAAATCTCTTTCAAAGCTGAAACAAGGGCAAAACAATGATTTTGGTGTACTTTATTTTTATTTCTTTACAGTCTAGGATCAACCAACAGATCTCTTCTCTCCTGAAGACTGAACAAGATTTTTTCCCTCAGACACAAGAAGTATGTTCTTACTCCAGCTCCCTTCCATCTTGGTGGCATCTGATGGACTCGCTCCAATTAGTTTGAGTCTCCTTGTCCTGGAGAACTCTGACACAGCACTCCAGAGTATCAAAAGTGCCAAACAGAGCAGAACAATACCTTTCTTAGCCTGGTGGCTACAGTCATGCTTATGCTGCCCAGGATCCTGTTGGCATTCTGTGCTGCAAGGGCACATTACTGGTTCATATTCAACTTATTGTCCAACAGGACCTCCAGGTAGTTTTCTGCAAAGCTAGCCGGTTCATCCCCAGCCTGAAGCATGTGCTTATTCTCTCCCAGACACATCTTTTTTGTTTAACTAATGGTGTTCTTGTCAGTCCATTTCTCCAACATGTCAAGATCCCTCTGAACAGCAGCCCAACTCTCCAGCATGTCTATCAGTTGCCCCAGTAGGTACCATGTGTGAATGCCTTGTGAGTTCTCTTTGAAAGGCCAGATCACCTTTCCTGGGTTTTGCTGAATAGTCACTTAGCTATAGATGGTCAGGCTGATCTCTGCCTCACTCTCTCTCCAACAATCTTAGCACCTCTGGTGTCTCAAGTCCAAATCATGCTTGGCTGTCAGCATGGGACACTAAGACCAGAGCCATCTGAAAGAGATGTCTTGTTCCCTTACCTTTATGTCCACATAAAACCTCTTCCTAAGATACACATGTTAATAAGAAATGGTCACGGCAATTTTTCTGGGTATGCAAACGAAAGGGGTACAAGCGTGACAGGACTGAATCATGATTTAGGTTTCAAAGAATTGGCAGGAAGCTGGCTGGCTTAGTATATACATACACGACTGCTTTGCTTGCCATAGTTACTCAAGGTCCAGGAATGAATGGGCTTTCATGCTTCTTGTCTCACTCTCCACATGATAATTGGGTCCTTAATGCCAAGCTGAGTGTGACAGATTATGCTGAGATCAAAATGTCATTTGCAATGACATAGCCAGGAAATCTGACCTGGAGATAGAGTTTAGCTCAAGAAGTCACTGAATTTTTCCACTCTTTGCTTTCACTCCTGTGCAGCAGTTTAATTTGAAAAGTGATGGTGATGCTTTGATGACAATTATTATTAATTGTTTCATGCATTGTACCTGGAAACAAAAGAATGTAAACAAACAAGTGCATGTGCAGCAGAGAAAAAATAGTCTATGAAAATATACCTTTTCTTGCATATAATGACATGTTTTTGCTGCAGAAAGTCCCTAAGGCTGATTTCTTACTTGCTGTTTCAAAACATCATCATTAGTAAGACACTGGGGAATAAAATCGTTCTGTGAATCCATTTATGTCTTTACTGAAAACACCACTTTTCTATGTGCAGAACAACAACAGTCATTTGCAGGTTTTCCCTCACAGCTTTTGGTGTGGGCCAGAAGATCGTTTCAGGTAATATGCATAACCTGCCCTTACTAATCTAAGATGGTTTACTAGCTACCACAAAAGGAAAGAGTCAAACATAAAATCATCCTTATCCTCATGACTGGTCATATGTTATTTTTACTACTGTAGGACTTTTTGTTTAGATTTGACTTTGTTGCTCTTACAGATATTTTCAGTTCATACTGAATTGGAAGATACATATTTACTAGATAAATCATTGGTGAGGTAGGAAGATAAGTTAGCAAGATTCTCTC